>JARBJD010000064.1:0-304759 GCA_033064195.1 Blattamonas nauphoetae | reverse complement strand
GCCCTCCACACACCTTGCAGATTCTCCTGTTTGTGATTCCTTCCACTCCCAAACAGACAATCTCGACTCTATCGGACTCCACTCTGCCAGATTCCTCTCTAAGAATCGGAAATATTCGCATTTGAGGCAGTCTTTTGACAAATTTAAACATTGTCAGAAACCAATCACGCCTAGCGATATAAAATACCATCAAACCCTTGCCAAACTCTCTGCTGACTTTTGGATCGATCTCATCTCGAAATGTGATTGACCAGCTCTCTTATTCGCGTTTGTTATTTTCCCTCCTTCCCATTTTCACTCCATTTCCTTCGTTCAGAAGAAGAACCAGTGGAAGGACTCCCTCATCTCACTCCATTCATCAATTTCACAAACAAAAACTCCCCCAAAAGTCCATTCAGCCATTCAAACATTCAGATTCCCAAACCGGCCCTTTTTGGACTCACAAACTCTCAGTCACGCACAAACATCACCTGATCTTCTCGTCTTGATGTTCAAGATACTCTTTCGGCTTATGTTTGGGAAGTGCAGTGGTAGCTGCTCACATTCAAGCCATTTGAGCTCCAACTCCTGTTTGAGTTTGTAGACGAAGAACAATACCAAACCCACTCCATCTCTTCCTCCATACTCTTTCTCAACCACTCGGAAGGAATTGTCAAACTATGTGGAGATGACAGCACTACCATCTCATTTATCGCTCAAATTCTCACTCTCAGCATCACGAACTCCTCCGACATCGTCGCAGAGTATTCATCAGCTGGTCAGATCACATTTTCCGAGTCTATGCTCGAGCTCGACAAAACAAACGATGTCTTCGAACAATTAATACAACTAGTGGCTATCAATCAAGATCAGACAGCGTCAAGCTTCCTGTTCTTTCGTTCTCACCTCACTCGGCCGTGTTGTGGTAGTGGTTCACTGGCCTTGACCCGAACCAGCTAAAACTTACAAAACTGACCTACTAAACAACAACTCGTTCCTCTCCATCCTCCTCACCCAAAGATCTCTACGACCAACGTTGGCTCCAGATTTCACGACACTTTTGGTCAGCCTGAGCAAGCTCCTAATGTTCACGTTTTTGCCTCTTTCTCTGGACTATTGTTCGAAAACAGATGGGAGGACTTCATCCGGGTGAATGAAGCGATCTTGGCTGTCGTCGAGCGAGTTCAACGAAGGACCAGACTTGATGGATCGGAATTAGCCTTTCCACCGCTCATTCAAGCCGACCTCCTCTCTGAAGTCACCAGTACCCTTCTGAAAGTGGTTGAAAAAAAGACAGAAGAACATACACACAAACTTGTGTCAACGGCTATCCAATCATCTCTTACACTCGACACCATCCCGGAGAAATATGAATCGCTCTTCGTACTATCTGTTCCGCTTCTGCAACGATCTATTTCGTTCCTCCTGCACCTTTGGACTGTATTCGCTTCACTTGTCGAAAGGGAACCCACAACAGTTTCTTCGTTCGTGTCATTGCTCAGATTTGTGTCTCTGCTTCAAAATTGGCAACTGACCTTGACTGGAATCAAGTCTTTCGTCCACATCTTCTACTCTCTCCTCCATACAAAGGATCCCCGCCTTTCACTCCTCTTCCAGTTTCTTGTCTCTTTTCCGACGTGCCCAACATCAACCCGAAGCTGAAGTGGTTTTGACCTCGCACACTCTCCTCGACGGAAAGAAGGCGTTTCTGCACCCTCCCATCTTTTAGACTCGCTGCTCACTGCCACCCAAGTCTTCCTCTTCTGCCCTTCTCCACTCTTCTGCAACGGAGATTGGCGAACAAAGTGTGTGGGGCGGGAGAGGTTGATTTGTGTGTTCTCACACTCTCCTCCCTCCTCACCAACACCCACGTGGCTGTACCCAGTTCAACCAGGAATCAGGTGAAGGCAGTTGGTGTGTTGTCGACCAGAAAGCGACGAGAGACAAGGAAGAGCGTAAGTGCGTTTGAAGAGAAGATGAGCGAAACAGAAGCACAGAATTCCAAACCAGCCGCTGAACAAGACGAGCCAAAGAACAAGCTGATGACGACAACGAACTATTCCAATCTCATTCCTGACGGATGGAAATCCGGGCAGGATGGAAGGAACCGATGTGTTCATGGTTGAGGAGGGAGAATGGGGGAGAAGAAGATGGAGAGGAAGAGGCAAGTGGAGAGGGAGAGGAAGTGAAAGAAGAGCCACAACAACAAGAACAAGAAGGGAGGGATAATCGAAGAGTTTCAAACGAAGACTGAAGAGAAACAGCGACAGGCAAAGGATAAGCGGAGAAAGATCCACCCCGCAGGAAGGAGGAAAAGAACAAAAGACAGATGGTGGTGAACCAGAAGCGAAGGAAGACGAAGACGCAACTGCTCAACCAGACGAAATGGAACAGAATCAGGAGTGTCCGTCTTCCCAACACACTCCCGGGTCTTCGCCTCTCTCCACAAAGCACCCTCTCTCCTCTCCTATTCATACAGACACCTCACACCACACTCCTTGTCACTCCAACCACAAATGTCCAGTCTCCACCACATTTCGATGCTGAGTGGCACTCGTATTCGCATGTTTGGGATTTGGTGGACACCATTGTGTTTTGGGTGGGTGGATGGAGAATGAGAGGAAGGGAGGAAGCAGAATGAGTTTGAGCTGATGACACAACATATCGGACTTGTTATTGTGAACTCACTGGTTGGAATGAAGTCGGGTGGGAAAGAGTGATGAACGAGGAGAAAAGGAGAGGAAGAAGGTCGTTGTCAAATTCATGATCGACAGTCTCCTCTCGTTCATCCGAAAGAGATGAAGACAAGAACTATCAAGCTTGTCACTCTGAATCCCACTCGCATCGTCGACAACGCCCAATCCGAGCTGATCGTCGTCTTCTTCCCTCCTCTCTGCTCGACTGGCTTGGACGAGACTAAACGGGCACCAAACGCGTTCGAGATGTCAGTGGTTGGATTCGACGAGTTCAGCATCGAGCCGCTATTTGTCACAGCTGGCGAGAAATCAATGCTTTTGAACAGTCATCTGAAAACAACACGGATGAGTGTGGGAGAAGAGGTGGAGGAAGGAAGAGAAGAAGAGGAGGATCAACTTGAGTAACAGCTCAAGCATATCGTGCGAGCGAGGGCTCAAGCGAGTAAGGAGCGAGAAGAAGCCAATCCATTCCCACCGAAACCAAAGGATCAAATCGAAAGGGCAAGGCGGGAGATTATGAAAGTGAAGAGAGAGCGAGAGGATAAGCAGATGCAGATGGAAGAAGAAGAAAAAGGAGAGGAAGAGACAGGAAATAGAGAGAAAGCAGCTATCATATCTCCCTCATGCACTGAATGACAATGCGACTCGCCAACTGCAGCAACTGTGTCGCCTGCTCTGACGGACTCCCCATGCTGTTAAACTTCCTGGCAGCTCACCTTATCTCCTGTCCTCCACTCTTACTCTCCACCGCTCTTCATCGTCCTCAGAGCAGAAAGTGAAGAACAATGAACTCCTCATTTTCATCAGCTGCAAGACGATAGCTTATCGTCAACAGTGAGCAGTCTTGTCTGCCATCGCTCCACGCCGTCTTCCATCCCTCACGTTGATGAATATCTTCTACCGGCTGTTTATGTCATCTGTACTGCGCAACCTTACTGAAGAAGACCAGTTCTGGTGAAGGAAATGATCGTAGAGTTCTCCATCGAAGTACTGTCTCAGTTTCCAGTTCGTTCGTTCCCAAGGATATGTCTGCTGATGGTTATTGGGAGGAGGATGGAAAGAACACAGCGAACGCGAACACCCTGCTCTTTTCATCTCTCTCGTTCGCAGAATCCTCCAAATCACATCATGCTCCTTCTCCTCCTCGATGAATGACTCGATCCTTCTGGATAAACTCAGAATCTGACGCTATCTTCGTTCTTTTCGTTTCTAGCGCACATTCCTCTCTCATAAAACTTCACCATCGATCTTTTTCTCTCGATAGTTTTCATAAAATTAAATCAATGACAAAATTGACGAAATGAGCTGAAATTACTTGATCTCGTTGGCAGGGCCGTAAAATGGATCTACAGATCAAGAGAACACCTTTCATGATCTATTGAGGGTCTGCGACATTTAAGCTTCATTTTCCGGTCGTTTAAAGGTGGATTGGATAACCCAGAGGGAGAGAACGATCAGACACAATTTCAATGTGGTGAGGAGAATTTGTGATGATACCGCCCGTGAAAACCTTCCCATAGCTTCTGCTTCATTTTCACGGAAATGGTAACCATCCGCCAACTGGAGGACAGAATTGGAATGAGGACTGATTGAACGAGCACGATCGTAATATATCCGGGAATTTGCCGTACTTTCACTTCATTGCTGGTCATCTTGATCACTTATTGGTCATTCCATATGAACGAATCATCCCAAGTTACGCTAAGTTGGATTCCAATGAAAAAATGAAAAGTGTCGTTGTTCAGAACTCCCAAAGTGGTGAAACATGAAAGTAGCATTCACCAAGCGATGTAAAAGGTGATCGTTGTGTGTTTATCTTCAGATGTTGTGGAGTTTGAGAAACGAAAGGAAGTGATGAGCCTGGCTGAATCACAGCGACAGAAACGGTGAGGTTGGGAAAGAGGTACGTGAAGATGAGGAGGAGTGGTGTTTTGCCAATAAAAGAAGAATAGAGTTCACTTGACTTGAATCTCATTCGACGACTGGACAACACTTGTCTGCGATGGAGGCAAAGCAGAGAGTTTCAGGGTTGTGTAAAGTGACTGGTGGGTGGAGATAAGTTAGAAAGCGAGGAGGTGGGAGCGAGTGGGCGTCGATTGACAGCAATGATGGAGAAACTGTCTGAGTGGCAAAATCGTTGCTAAACGTAATCCGAAACTCAGTTGAGGCCGAAGATGGAATTGAACACGTTTCGTCTGAGTGTTTGATTGTCTTTGCTGCAAAATACTCGCGTCAAGAAGAGCCGGTGGTTTTCAACGAAGAAACAGTGAGAGATTGTGATTGAATGAGGAGGAATGAATAAATGTAGACCAGTGATGTCAGTCAGAGATGGGACTGCTTGAAGTGCGTAGGATTTCTTATTATCTTCTCCGTTTGCAATTTCAGCGGAAAGCGTGGCGATGATCGGCTTGAACTCATCGTCCAGCAATTTCATTCTGTGAAGAACGCACAGCGTATTCGCAGCTGTACGTTTACTGTCCTCAAAAGCCTTCCTCGTTCACGACTGTAAAATTCTTGGTAAATTTCCAGAATCTTCCTTTTGTCAAAAACTGTGTGTGATTCGTTGTCCGGTATCATCAGGGCGCCAGCGAGGATAATATTGTGCAACGTTGTGACGAATTCATGTGTGATGTCCATGTTAGGGTGTTCAAGCAAGCAGATGAGGACAGGGAGAGTGGGTGGTTTGACGAGGTGAATCTTTTCGTCAGTTGTTCCTTGAGACAAGTCACATATCGAAACGAATGTTTCCTCAACAACACTATGCATGGACGTCTCCTATTGTTCATTGATTGGCAGCAACATTTGGAGAGTCTTGATGTTCGAACTCAACGGTGGCAGCGTCGATTGTGCTGAGAGAGCTTGTTTGACCTGGTCCGCTGGGCCAAGAGCATGACTTCGTTTCACTGAGACATTCGGGTGTGACGGAGTGCGATGTAGTGATGTGACTGGGGTGGATCCTTGCGTCTTCTATTTTGTCTTCGGTGCCGTAGAAGTCTTTAGTTTAGCCTGATTAGCAGCAGCTACTTTGGCTTTCGCTTTGGTTGGAGGTATTATCCATGAGTAGATGGAGGATGACACGGAGGATGAGAATGGATCGGCCCTCATGACGGAGTATTAGGATTCGATGACTCTGGATAGAATCAAGATACGTCTCTCCACAATAGTCTAGACACCATGTCGGTCCAGTATTTAGTAAAAAGCATGGAACTCTCTGTAAGTACAGAATGGTAAAGGCAGTAGGATAAAGGTGTGGTGAAAGAACATAGACGGCTAAAAAAAAGTCGGGAGGGTTGAGTGAGTCATCATATTCCATTTCCTCGGCAGTTGCCTGGGCAATGATGTCCAAAATACGGGCAATGGGGACGGCATCTTGAAGAATGCCTATGTGGTCACAGCCACGGTATGTGTGGAACTAAACGAGCGAGGTGTCTCTCCACAAGTGGGGTGACTGCGAAGGACGAGAAAAGAGGGAGAATAAGGCGAGGGAAGGGAGAGCAAGAAGAATGGCAAGAAAGGGCACAGAGAGAGATGGAACGGGAAAGAGACACACTACTGAGTGAAACAGTCGGAACTGTGCCATCACCATCCATGTAGTAATCAGAATGCGTGTCTGACGTCCAGCGCTGTCTGGTTGCATTCAGAATCACACCGGCAGTGGCATTGATACCTAACGACGATGAAGAAGATCAGAAAAGAAGGAAACACGAATGATGGGCAGAAAAGGCAAGATAAACGGAGAATGATGGAGAGAGCATGGGAATGGCAGAAACAGGAGGAATACAGACCAATCGAGTACATCACGTGTGTCATCACCTTCGGTAGGACGAGAGGCTGGTCGGTGTTGTTTCGTGTGCGTTGGACGGCTGTCTTCACACAGGCCTTGCCTGCCTGGTTGTCAGTCCACGTCATGTTCTTCATTAAGATTTTGCACACATTGTCACCTTTGCAAGATGGGAGAGATGGGAGAGTTAGAGAAGGAGAGAGTGGGGGAAGGGAGGAGATGACAGAGGAGAGACGGGGAGAGGATTGTGGGTGATTTGAAGATGTGAACGAAAATGGTCAATAAGATGAAGGATGAAGTGGAAAGCACACTTTTGAGGCCGGACAACGACGCAGTCGTCGTCGAAGGTGTTCTTGTTGGGGATCATCCAGTGCAGACAGGCGCAATCTTGCGTCAGAGTACTGATTGTGGATGCTCCTACCTGCGATGGAAAGAACGACAAAGAATGAACGAGTACAACAGAAAAATGGTGTGAATCATCAATAATACCTAAAGAAGGCTCAGCTCTCCCAGCATACCCATGAGAACAGTCACTTTCGTGGTGACGCTGAAAACCCATCCGCCATTGGAGCACCACCGAAGGGAGCACCCGAAGTGATGACAGCAAAGATGTATGTGTCTATCCAGGACTGGTCTACGACGCTACTTGTCAGAAAGCGGTAGGTGATAATGTCATCTGTACTGTGCCCGCACAGCACGACCTTCTTGTTGTTGTTACTGTGAGGAATGGGGAAGAGGGGGACACACGCGCGGAAGGCGGGTTCGTCTCGCGTTTTGAGATCCTCGTAATACGCAGTGGCGACGTGACCGAAGACGTTGACGAGTCTCCAATCATACTAACCTAGACGAGAAAAGAAGTATGAAGAAAAGAAAGAATGAGAGAGATTGAGGGACACACAGGGGCAGCGTTCTGATACTTCCGCTCGACATAGCCTGCTTCGGAAAGAGCTCTCCTGAGTTTGTCCAGTCAGCTGTTGAGGAAATTGACGCCCTATAGGAACAGAAATGAGAGTGAAGGAGAAGTTGGGAGGAATGGAAGACAGTGATGGAGGATGAGGGGGATGAAAAGTGGGTAGAGGCACACAAACAATCTGCCGAAGTCTTTCACATGAACGTTGAAATGGGTACTGTCAGATTGGTCATGGCTGTTGTGTTGAACGTTTGTCTGATGTTCTTCATCCATCCCGTGGAAATGACAACACAGGCGAAGTTTCCATCACGTGAAATGATCGAACGGAAAAGCTACAATGAGGGAAGGAAAAATGATGGAGAGGGAAAGATCGAACCTCTGATGGCAGGGGGGAAGGCGAGGTTGGGCGAGAGAGGAGTGAAGACGTGTGGGAGGGGTGCTTGGTCAACGAGGATGCAGATATGCCGACTGAGAGATGTTCAAAGAGATGCAAAGATTAGAGGGCAGAGCACACCGAGTTTTATCTCACTTCTTTCTTCACAGCCTGTGATGGGGGGAAGCACTGAGCTTTTCTCAGCTGAGGGAAGGGACGTTGGAAGGAGAAAGTGTTGAGCACTGTGAGGATGTCTTGCTGGGAGAGAGAGATAGAAGAAAGAAAAAATGAGCATACAGGTGAGATAGAGGAGGAACAACGCGAAAAACGACGGAGAAGCCAAATATGTTAGATTGATGTGAGATGACAAAATAGAGAGAACATACTGTATCCAAAATACTGATGGCAATTTTATTCATGACAAAACTGCAGTAGACAGACAGCGAAATCGGAAAACGCCCTTTTCAGAAAATCTCTGACAGAATATCACAATTATGGTTCGATCACACCACATCGGAAAGTTGAGCAGTCTTGGAGATCAAAACTTCAAGAATCTCAATTAAAGAATACATATCATCTCAATTGGTGAAGGATTTACGGATTTTGAGAAATTGTCCATTCTAGGTTTTGAACGATGATGTCAAAAATATTGTCCCAACTATTGGTGTTGATTGTGATAGTACAGTCCTCGATGACAAATCAGGTGGTGTCGACGGTTGATTTGCCAGGCTCGGAATAAGATGCGAAATCTGATTCACAACTGCAAGGAGAACGTCTTGGTTCAATTGCCTTGCAGATAGTTCGTCAGTTTCCGTAGCAATGGTTTTCTCGTTGGAGAGTTCCATTGATGGATCGGCCACCCATGGTTTCACTTCGCCAGACTCAGGAGTTGGTAACCCTGGTTTGGTAGTGGTGTGAGAGTAAGGAACACCTTGTATCCGTCTGGAGCGGACACAGTGAAGTATGGACATGAATATGTTCTGACGTCAATGACGAAGGAAGGTGAGAGTGAATCGATTCTGTTCGAGAACGATGGATGCAAGTTCAGGACGCCTTCGGAACCAGCTCGTCTTATCTCAATCACAGCTGGCGAGTTGAAGGGGGATCACAAGTCACTAATCTCTCTCACACTGGACACTGCCGCTCTTCTGCCGAACACTCCCTACTCCATCACTATGTCGTCCCAATCTACTGGACAGACTCCATCCCACAACCGAGTGTTGACAATGACGACAAGCGAATCAGGATTTCTGCCTGTGTTCGACGCGTGTCTTTATCCGTTCGTGACGCCATCTGGTTCTCAACTGTCGTACAACACAACATACACTGTCGACTCGCTCTCGTGGTCAGAAGGGAAGACGCTGGTCGATTTTGGAATCTCGTTCTATGTTCCTGTTGAACCTGCACGTATAGAAGACGTTGACTTCCATCTGAATGGGAACCGACGACGACTTGAAGTGACACTGATTGGTCGACACTTGGAGGAGGGGATGGGAAAAGTGTGTTTGACGAAGGACAACCAAGTGTGGGAATCGTTGGATGTGATTGAGCTGGTGAATTCCACACATGCCAAAGCTGAATTCAATGTGGATGAGACACAATCACCCTCCCACATCAAATATCACACTGAATACCAAGTTGTTCAGATGGGAGACGCATCAAGTGGTTTCTTGGTGAACGAGGATGTTTTGATTCTTGTTCCCGATCGCCCTCTTGTGAAAACTGTGGAACTCTCGTACAACACAATCAAAACAGCGCTTGTTGTTCACTTTTTGGGAACGAACTTGAGGCTGGACAAGACGTACACCATCACTCTGAACTCATCCGACACATTGACAGCTGTCTTCAATGCATCCTCTCAATCCTCAACAGAGACTTTGGCGATTGGGTGGCCAGACACACTGCAGTACGGATCAACCTACACAATCACCTCGATCATCTGTAAGAACGACGGTTCAGATGTTATTTCTTTTGACAATGGCGTGTTGTTCACAGTTGATGACAAACCACTCAAGATCACAATGAACTGCGATTCAATTTCACCAGATGTCTCAATTTTGTGTGGAGAGGCAGATAAAATGTGTCAGACACTCGACTCCGCGTGGATTGTTGCTGGAACTCGCTTCTCTCGCCCGACATTCGCTCTGCTCGACAAAACGACGCTTTCCAGAACACTGGTTGTTCCAACAGGTTCGCATGTTATGTTTGTGAATGGGAGTTCATCGGAACCGACACTGACTGTGCATTCTGGTTCGTCGAGTGCAGATGGAACGGCGATGATCACTCTGACGGAAGCGTTTGTGGAATTCCGAAATGTGGATGTTGAGATTGATTGGACAGCCTCGACATTTGTGTTGCTTCAGGCCACGCGAGGAGAGATCGTGTTGAAGGATGGATCGTTCACCACGAAGCAAACTCAGAATGAAGGAGAGACTGATGATGTGTGCAGCTGGAACACAGGACATCGAACTGATTGACTGCACGACGGAAGTTCATTCGAACGAGTTCCATCATCTTGCGCATGGAGCTGTGAACATGAAGGGAGGGAAGCTGTCGATCCGCACGTCGTCATTCGACAACAACATCCCTCCAAGCTTTCTCTTCCCTTCAGCTCGTCGGAACATCCACTGCTCGGGAGATGGAGAGATAGAGGTTGGAAGTTTAAAGGCTGGGGATGGATTTCTGGATGGATTGTCAGCGTGGATCTCAGCGGAATCGTGTACCGTCAAAGGAATGAATTGGATTGCTACAGCTCCTCTCTTCATCCCAACACTTACATCGTCACAATCGTCGAGTTCGTTCAACAAGACGACAAAGACATTCGAAGTGAAGATCGTTGGGACGACACTGATTCCTTGTGGCCTCTTTCTTGGAGTGTTTGAGTGGGACGAGAAGTTGAAGAAGGAAGGGACGCAGATTCGGATTGAGGTGAACATGGAGACAACGACAAACTGGACAGAGACTGGATTCAGTGTGTCCCTGAAGGAAAACATGACGAAAGCGCTGGATCGCACGTTCGCCCTCCGTGCTCGCCTCGTTTTCGGAAAGAATTCGACAACGAACGAATCATTCTTGTTCCGACTGAGCCAGTCAGATGAAAAGAAGGCGCAAGCACTTCAGACGATCTCGTGGCTGATTCCTGTGGTTGCCTCGATCATCACTCTCCTTTTCATCTTCTTCCTCGTCGTGATTCTGTGCCGCCGACGAAAGCAGAAAGAAAGAGTGAAACAATCCGAAATGAAAGAAGTGGATGAATGTGTTGTGGAATGGAAGGATGAAGATGGCACTTTCCAACAGACAGACCGCATCCATGAAACATCGTTCGCCTCGCCAACACGTGAAGAACCGCATCTGATCGCCATCACCGAAAAGGACATGCGAAATCCTCTCCACACTTCCGACATCGACGCTGGGAGTCACCTAGCGCCAGAACAACCAACTCTGATCAAACAACTCGATGGAACAGAGATTGCAGTTTGGAAGAAGGACACGCTATACAACAGACTTCACAAGCCGCAGCAGAACGAACCGACGTTGGACGTTGCGTCTGTTCGAATGCAACTTCTGAAAAGAGCGAAGGAGATCGAGAAACAGCCGAGCATTCGTCATGTTCTGGCGACTCTGAACCCACACACTATTTTTTTCGATGCGGCGGGTGTTGTGATGATCGACTGCAAGCAACACCCGCAAACCAACCGAACGTGTCCTCAGAACTTCGAACAGACTGGGAGTGGAGCGAATCAGGAAAACGAGGGGGATCGGTGGAAGGCGCCAGAGATGGTGGAAGCGAAGACAGATGTGGATGCGGGACAGGCCGGAGTGTTCAGTCTGGGACTGATTCTGTGGGAGTTGGAGACGCAGCAAGTGCCGTTCCGTGAGTATGATGCAGTGAATGCTCAACGGCAGCTGGGTTCTGGAATGCTGCCATTGATGACGAACTTTTCTGATTCGCTGAGAGAGCAGATTGTGTCGTGTCTGAATTTGGATCCGAAGCTTCGACCGACGATTTCGGAATTGGACAAGATGTTCAACCCGGCCACGCCGCCTCAGCCTCATCACATGGACCATCCGAGTGGGTTCCCAGCAGCAGAGATCAACCATGACGACACATTGTGAGAGATTGAGCTTGCTTCGATTCTCTTCGCTCAAATCGAGATCCCATACACACCATCACCTCACTCGTCGCTCACCTGAAACAAAAGAACAAGAATTCTATAATGTCAATGAGTGCACCTGCGTTATCACGACCAGTGCTGCACCACCCTCCGAAGTCAACAACCTTGTTTTCATCATTCACAAGATCTCACGATCCCTTCACAACAATTCACGAACAAGGGCGTTGATTCGAAGGATATCCATTCATATCATCACCACACAACCACTCACCAGAGTGGTCACTCCCCCACTCGTCTGTCAGCCGCAACAAGCACCTCCTTGACTGACAGACGTACAGGACAAGACATCACCTCACTCACCAAGCAATTATCTTCGAACCATACTCAATGAACTCATGCACATCACTTCTCTTTATTCTATGGCTTCATCTCCTTTTTTCTTCTCAGCCATCCGAACAATCGCCGAACACATCACTCGCAGTTCAGATCAAATCAAGTTCAATCTATCTGCCCATCTTCCTTCGCAGAGTGCCCCTTTTTTGTTTCATGATTTCCGCAGTAGGGGCATGTTCATTTCTTCATCACCATTGACTCGCTTCGAGAGTTCTCTGTCTCTTCATTTCGATCTTCGAAGGTTTTCGTCTTCACTTCACTTGGCCGAGCTTTGTCTTCTGTTTGGGTTGTCCGACTCGCAGATCTGTCTGTTGGTCGTTTCACTGCATGTCATTTTTTCTGTAGTTGTCTTGAGAGAGAGGAACATGTCATCAACATTTCTCAGCATTTCAGAATCATATCGCTATTGCTTTGCCACATCCCATCTCAACGATTTCGGCATTTCACATCTCAAATCATGAAATCTTTCAATACCATCTCCTGAATATCCTTCATGAATCAATAAACCAAACAGGAAGAGATTGAAATCAATGATGTGATGGTTGACTCTTGTTAAGGAAGGGAACCATCTGGATGACAACTGGACCAGACAAGCTTGCGATCTTCTGAAGTCGAGAGTCCCTGAAAACAGCGATCGTTTTTCACTGTTCACGTCATTTCTTTGATTGTGCTCATTTCATGAAAGATGTTTCATTTTAAGAAAGATCCATTATTCTTTTCTCATCATCACATTGTGGCGGACAAAAAGCCGAATACATAGTGGAGGTCACGAGAGATATGGATAGGGTGGGGTGTATTCGAACTTCAAAGACTGAATAAACTGCGGATTGTACGGAAACGACTGCTGAATCAATGTCAGTGCAAATGACTGGGGACAGACATGAATTAGTAGCCTCTGCCACGAAGGCTGATTCAGATGTTCCTCCATTCTCTTCTTCTGGTGATGATGAATGGTGGGGATGAGGATGAGAGGGCAGCCTCATCCATTTCTTTCCTCACTTCATTTCGAAACGACCTCATCACGTTGTTTTCGAAGTTCGGTCCAATAACGACGGCGAAGAATCGCCTGAAGAAGGTGTCAGAAAAAGAATCCATGAGAGCTGTGGATAATATTGGACGTGTGCATCACCATCCATGTAAGAGCGTCGGACAAGTTGGAATCCGTCTCGATAGTCGTGTCAGTGCTCCTCCATTTTCTTCTTTGTGGGATGATGATTAGAGCTCATGATCGAAAAGGAATTGAAACTTCTTGATGGCTGTCATCGACGTCATGTTTGGCTCGTCTTGACACGTCACTTTGAGGATGAGCTTCTCGGATGGGTGTTCAGACAGTGATCGAAGTCGAACACTCTCATTCTCCGTTTCTGATCGGAGCGTCGGATCGTCGACAGAAGAATCCCAATCACAGCAACCCCTTTTTCGTAGTCATCCAAGAACGATGAATTCGACACAGCGAACACGACACGATCCAACAACCCTCGCTCCACCAAGACAATCCGATAATCATCAGACGAGACACTGACGAGTCGATGGAAGCATTCAAAAGCAACAGAGACGAATGCCGGAAGACGAGATCTGAGAAAATGAGAAAGTGATGAAAAACACGAACAGGAGACACGAAGCGAGAAACCCCACGATCGATGGTTCGATTTTGATGGAATTGAAAGCTGAAAAATGATGAGAAAGAGTGACCAGACCTTCAGAAGTGAGTGATCGCACGCAGTGAGACAGAATGGAGAACCCATCAGTCCGAGATTGATGGGCAGCCATCACTGTTCTGATATTGTTCCAGTCAGGTTTGGCGCGGTTTGGGGTGACGAGAGAGAGGATGCCAGCGCCAGAGGAGAGAGTTTGGAGGATGCCTCGCTGAGCACCAGCCAGAGAAGGAAGATGGCAGAGGAGTGGAGAGTCGAAGTGAGCAGGAATGCTGAGCCAGTGAAGAGACACAACAGTCTGTCCAGCTTTGTTTAACCAGAGAATCTCGTGTCTTGTCCGATTTGAATCGAACAGATACAAAAGATTGAAAACTTTGGCGAGAGACGAGCAGGCACCAAAGGGAGCTGTGAGTTCACAGAATTCACTAAAGACAGCCAGAAAACCGACCCAGATGTCTGAAGCTGTTCTGATGATGTTCTGAGAAGTGAGGAGAGTGTCAAAGAGGCGAGAAGGGGGGAAGGATGCAAAGAGAGTGAGAATGTCACTTCGAGTGGTGTCCTGACCTGGAACGGGAAATAACATGTTCATGAGGTGGCGAATCCTGAATTGATCGAAATGGAGTGTGGGACATCGAAGGAGGAGAGAGTGCAGTCCAACATAGGATGTGTGAAGGAACTTTCTCGGACTGCATTCAGATATACGAGGCCACTGCATGAAGAACGCGTTGGGATTCGATCGGAGATATCGTTCGAACATCAGATCCATCGGGATGAAGGAGTGTTGGTGGTTGGGGGCGATGGAGGTGTGGTTGAGAAAGAAGGCTGGACTCACTATACAAGGGAGTTGGTGTGGAAATGAGTCCAAATCGAATGAGATTAATTCTGTCAGAGCAGAAGGGAAATCACAGCCACGATAGACAGACAAGTATGAACCGAGAGGGATTGCGAGTTGACTCAGAAAACGAGTCGATCGTCCCTGTTTCGAAGACGGATTCGGATCGCTGGAGATACGCAACATCATCTGATGCCTCTTCTCAAACGAAAGAAGGAAGTCCATCTTCCATCGGAGGGACATTACAGTGGCGTCGCTCATGATGATCCTCAAAACGAAGTCACAAGCTTCATCAAAGAGCTGTCTGTCCCTCAGATCAGCAGCCAGAAACCCGTCGAAATCGAAATCTTTCTCAACCATCATCTGTCCTTGTCCACTCCTGGCTCTGAACGGGAACCATCTCATCCACAAGTGGAGTATGGCCATCATCTCAAAATATATTCCATCGCGGAACGCTCTTTGGAAGCTCAGAAATTGGCTGTCACGAGGATCATCAACTGTCTGAAGTAAGATTGCGATTTCGAAGAAGAGATTGTGACATTCCATCTGGACGACAAGATTGGACGAGCGGAGACCAGAGACGAGGGAGGTTCGGAAAGTGTCGATGTCAACAATGCATTTTGTCGCTTGAGTCGCTTCGAGAACTGCGTGACACCGACGGAGCGATGCTACAACCTTCACATCGTCTGTCTCGTCGAATAGCGAGATGTCGAACGTCTCGTTGTGATCAATGAATCGAGGAGGTGGTTGGTGAAGAGCGTCTTCTTCCGACTCTGAAGTGTACGATTGACGGAAGTCCCAAGGGAAGGCAGTTGGACGATATCTTGCGAGGTGAAGATAAACCGCAGAGAGGATCTGTCGGGAATGATGAGCGATGAAGTCTGAACCGAAGATTAACTGATCGGAAGTGAGGAAGTGAGAATCGGAAGACCAATGGTCGGATGGGAGGGATGTGGGTGTGGAGATAGAAGTCGACGATGTCAACGAGCTGACATTCGTCGCACTGATGCTCAGATTTGAATCAAAAGGAAGAAGAGTGATATCTGTTTGCATCTCGTTCGACAAAGACTCTGTTTCGTTGGTCTCTTCGATGAGAGTTGGGTTGGCTCGGAGTTGATGTTTCGTTTGGAGAGAAAGGAGTGAAGCTCGAAGACAGCGAGATTGGAGGAAGGAAAGATCACGCTGAAGAGATGAATGAACAGAAACGAAGACACACTCCCAGTGTTGCATCGTTCTCGATTGTTTCCATCAATATCATCCATTCTAGATAGTCATCACATTCATGCCGAACTGTCTCTCGTGAGTGATTCTCTTTGATCTTCTTCACCGCATCCAGAAGCTGATCCGAATGTTCAACATCATTTCCGCACAGGAATGAGTGGTTTGGGAGAACAAAGGAAATGTGATTGCTTGACTGAAGAACAAAACGCGTGAACAACGCGGCGAGATTGTGGAGGAGAAATGGATCAGAAAATGCAGGGTCAATATCGCAGTAGACCTCAAACATAATCGAAAAATAACGTGAGTAATCCGATGGAGATGAATTTTGGAGAATGAGATCCTCAGAAGCCACGAAATGTTCGAGGAGGGCAATCATGATGCGAGAGAAGATAATACGTTTCAGTTCGGGATGAAGAGGGAGGATCAAACGTTTGTTTAGTTTGAGTGTTTGATGGATTATACTAAATAACACGCAGAGTGTGGAGATGTCGGAAGAGAGAGAACCAGAAATCGATGGTTCGTCTGGCGACCAGGGAAAAGCTGTTCAGACGATGAAAGGAGAAAAAGAGAAGACCGATCACGATTGTGGAGGATGAGTCAATTCGGATGTTCTCGGAGGTCAGAGGCGGGGCAGAGGGGTGTTCATTTCGGAACAGTTCCACTCCAATCACCGCTTCAACAAACCATTCCATCAATCTCTGCAGGAAGTGAGATGAATAGGAAAACAACACACAGTCCAAGATAGATGTTCATGACCACTTTCAAACCGCTGGATGTGTGATGAGAGAGATTCAGTCCGAATCTCCTGACAAATCGCACTATTAGCCACATTACTTTCGCCGAACTCTGTGGATGAAGAAGCAATGGATAGAGAGGATCGAGATGTCCGTTCACTCATTCGAAACTGAGATGTTGTGAGCCTGAAAACTGGATGGAAATACTGTGAGTATATAAGAGAGAAAACACCACAAAACGAAGGGGAAAACAAAACAGGATGAATGAAGATGAAATAAGAATATCAAACCAAATTACTCTTGTTGAGCCCGATGAATGAAGATTCAAGAAATAATGCAATCGGGGGGATTTCTGGAGTCAGTACGAGATGAAACGATTAAATTTGTGCAGAAACAGTGATGAGAAGGAAATAAACCAAACAGTTGAAGGCGAAAGTTCGAGAAGGAGGTAGATGAACACGAAGTATGGCTAGATCTCATCAATTTATGAGACTGTTATTTTCTCGTCACTCTCGATACATTTGCACAAACTGACCCTCCAGAGGAATCGACAAAGGAATGGGAGATGAAGAGAAAAAAGAAGCAAAATACATAAAACATGAGAATGAAACTTGCGGCCTCTGCAACGAAGATTGTGTAAGATGCTCCTCCATTCTCGTCTTCAGGAGATGATGAGGGAAGCTCCCATTCGAAGAGTGATTCAGGACTTCCTGATTGTTGGCATCCACGCCATATTTTCTGTCGTCTGGACGGGCAGAGAGATGACCAGTGTCTCGAATGGACATTCAGATATCGATGATGTCGAAGATATCGAAGAGATCGTAGTCTATCATTCTCTGTTTGAGATCGTTTCGTCGGATGGTGTCGAGGAGAATGCCAATCACAGCAATCCCTTTCTCGTAGTCGTCCAAGAACGACGAGCACGACACAGCGAAGATGACACGACCCAACAGACCTTGCTTCACCAACTTGATCCGAACAGCATCAGACGAGACATTGACGAATCGATGGAGGAACTCGAAGGTAGTAGACACGACAGCTGGAATTGGAGATCTGAGAAGATGAAGAACGATGAGAGAAGACAAACAGGAGGCACGAGACGACAGATTGAACGATGAACGATTTGAGTTTGAAAGAACGGAAAACTGAGAGAGCATGACAAAAGGAAGGCCAAACCGTCAGAATCCACATACCGCACAGACAAAGATATCTTGCTGATTCCATCGTGAAATGAGAATGGGCTAGATGTCAGTGATCTGATGCTATACGAGAATGATTCAATTGTGAGGGGGGTGAGGAGAGAGGGGATGCCAGAGTGAGAGGAGAGAGTTTGGAGGACGCCGCGCTGAGCACCAGCCAGAGAAGGAAGATGGCAGAGGAGTGGAGAGTCGAAGTGAGCAGGAATGCTGAGCCAGTGAAGAGACACAACAATATCTCCTGCAATGTTTATCCTGTCCAAGGCGACATGGTTCTGTCTCGAATCGAATGGAGAGAGCATCTTGAATACCGTGGCGAGAGACGAGCAGACACCGAATGGAGAGGAAGATGTAGAAAAATCACAAAAGACAGCGAGAAAATCGGTCCAAATGTCGATGTGTGGTCTGATGAGGTTTGGAGAGGCGAGGAGAGTGTCGATAAGGCGAGGAGGAGGGAAAACACGGAAGAGGTTGAGAAGGTGATTCACATTGGTATCCTGACCTGGGACGGGAAAGAACATGTGGATGAGTTGGGGAAGCTCTTGTTGATTGAGATTGAGGTTGGGGGATCGAAGAAGGAGAGAGTGCAGTCCAACATAAGGAGTGGAGAGGAACTTTCTCGGAGAGCAGTCTGTCACATCAAGTTGGAATGTGAAGAACGCGTTTGGATCCGATCGGAGATACAGTTCGAATATGAGATCCATCGGGAAGAAGGAGTGCCTGTGTTTGGGATTGATGGAGGTGTGGTTGAGAAAGAAGACTGCATTCACCCCAACCGACTGACTGTTTGAACTTGAGTCCGAAATGTTGGTGATGTGTTCTGTCAGAGCAGAAGGGAAATCACAACCACGATAGACAGACAAGAGCGAGCTGAAAAAGATCGCGACCGGCCTCAGAAACAGACCAGACTGTTTCTGTTTGGAAGTTGGACTCGGATTGCTGAAGAGACGCGATATCATCTGATGCCTCTTCTCAAACGAAAGAATGAAGTCCATTCTCCATCCAAAGGACATCGAAACCGCACCGTTCATGAGAACCCTCTAGACGAAGACACAAGCCTCCTCAAAAAGGTCTGAGTCACTCAGGTCAGCAGCCAGAAACGCGGTGAAATCGAAGTCAGAAAGATTCATCTGTCCATACGCACCTGCGCGTCCAGTGTTTAACCATCTCATCCACAACTTCAGAAGCGTGATTTTCTCTTCGAATGTTCCATCGAAGAATGCCATTCGGAGACTCTGAAATTGGCTGTCGCGAGGATCATCAACTGTCGGAAGGAGATCAGCAAGAGCAAAGAAGAGTGTGGAACAATACAAGCTGATGCGAAAGTCTGACGAGTGGAGACCAGTGATGAGGAGGGTTCGGAAAGTGTGGACGTCAGCAATGCATTTTGCGGATTTCGTCTTTTTTACAACATCGAGACATCGGCGGAGAGATGCCACAACCTTTCTATCGTCTGTCTCGTTGAACAGGGAGACATCAAACTTTTCGTTGAGATCCACATGAGATGAGTCGGGGGTTGGGTAGGAATCAAAAAACGAGTCTGATTGGAACGATGGACGGACGTCCCACGTGAAGTCAGTTGGATGATGTCGAGTGAGGTGAAGATGAATGGCAGAGAGGATTTGTTGGGAGTGGCGAGCGAAGGAGGCTGCATGGAAGACCAACTGGTCAGAAGCGACTGTTCGAGAATCAGAAGACGATTGATCAGATGGGAGAGATGTTTGGGTGGAGATGGCAGTCGAGAATTGTGATGAGCCTACATCCATCAAATTCCAAGTCACATCTATCACGCTTGGGCTACGAGTGATGGATGTGACTATCTCATTCGACGAGGACTCGGCTTCGTTGCTCTCTTCTGTTTGAGGAGGGTTGGCTCGGAGTTGATGTTTCGAATGGAGTGAGAGGAGTGAGGCTCGAAGACAACGAGATTGGAGGAAGGATAGATCACGCTGAAGAGATGAATGAACAGAAATGAAGACACACCCCAAGTGTTGCATCTTTCTCGATTGTCTCCATCATCTTAACCCATTCAGTCCAGTCATAAAACACATTCTGAGCTGTATCCAGCGAGTGTGTCTCTTTGATCGTCTTCACGACATCCAGAAGTTCTTCCGAAAATATAATACCATCACGGAGCAGGAATGAATGATTTGGGAGAATAAAGTTGATTCGATGTTCAGATATCCGGATGAAATTGATGAACGCTGCGGCGAGATTGATCACATATAAAGGATCGTATTGAGGGATTTTATATTCACTAAGGAGTCGAAAATGTGCTGAAAAAGATTGTGAGTGATCACTTGGAGATGAGTTTGGGAGAATGAGATCACCAGAAGCAACGAAATGTTCGACGAGGGCAACCATTAAGCGAGCGAAAACAATATTCCTGTCGTCAGGATCAAGAGGGATGATCAATAGGTTGTTGTGAATGAGTGTTCGATGGATGTGAAGAAAGAACGAGCAGAGAGTGGAGATGTCGGAAGAGAGAGAACCAGAAATCGATGGTTGGTCTGGCGAGTAGGGAAAAGCTGTTCAGACGATGAAAGGAGAAAAAGAGAAGACCGATCACGATTGTGGAGGATGAGTCAATTCGGATGTTCTCGGAGGTCAGAGGCGGGGCAGAGTGGTGTTCATTTCGGAACAGTTCCACTCCAATCACCGCTTCAACAAACCATTCCATCAATCTCTGCAGAAAGTGAGAAAATGAGTATAAAAACACACTGTCCAGGGAAGAGACTCATCGCCACTTTCAAACCGGCGGATGTGTGATTCGAGAGATTGTGTCTGAATCTCCTCAGAAAGTGCAAGATTGACAATATCACTTTTGGAACATTCTGTTGATGAAGAATCAATAGATTGACGGGAAATAGAATTCTGTTCACTCATTGATAAACGAGATGTTTGAAAGTGTCAAAATCTGGATGAAATCAGTACGAAATAATGAGAGAGAGAGAGAAGGCCATAACCGAATATCGACGTAAAAGAATGAAAAATGACGATGGAAAAAAAATAAAGATCAAACGATTTTAGTTTCTGAAAGCCCTGATGAAAGAAGATTCAAGATATAATTGAATGAGGGAGATTTCGGGCGTCAGAGTGAGAGGAAACGATTAAATCAGTGCAGAAACCGTGATAAGAATGAAAAAACGCAGATAGTTGAGGAGAGAGTTCGAGAAGGAGGTAGATGAACACGAAGTATGGCTAGATCTCATCAATTTATGAGACTGTTATTTTCTCGTCACTCTCGATACATTTGCACAAACTGACCCTCGGTTCCAATATTCCTGATGCATTTTTGTTTCTTTCATTGTGTTGATGGATACTCCATCGACTTCTTGAGGTGACACCCAAACGACAGAGACTCTTAATCATCCTTGGCTCGGCTTGGCGCATCAGTTAGACGACGAGCTTCTCGAACGGGCATTGAGAACATCCATTTCTGTGATCTAGAAAACAACTGTTTTGACCGAGATCTGAAGGTCTGACCTACTCTCCAAAATCCCTGCTTCCTCCACTCCGCTTCTGCCTCTCCACCTCTCGTCTCGCGTTGGAGAATGGCGTGTGGTGAAGCAGAAGCCATCTCACTGTCTGGAGTGTTTTTCTATGATTTCTGTTTGATTTGACGTTTTTCTCATTTCCGAGTGACTTCATCGGAATATTTTCAACATATGAGTCCGTTCAGATTGTCGAAAACGGGTTCATGTTCTGCTTCTGGCAGAGTGAGAAGTCCGAAAATCGCGAAGATTTGGGAAGATGATCAGTGATCAGATGTGCGAATCCACGATGACTTCGCACTATCCTCAAAAACGCACCAGATTGAGTCGTGACCAATAGAAGGAAGAGGAGATCACGTCTCATACCTTTCTTTTGCCATTTCATTCCTTGTTCGTTTCATTTCGCTCGCCCATTTCAGAAAAAAGGGTTCGATTGCATCTTCTTTTGAGACCTTATCAATCGCAGAAAGTCAGTATTCCACTTATAAGTATCAGATTATGTCACCTTCTCATCAAATATCTCACAAATTCAGCTCTCTCGTCAAATATTGGTTCGCAAGAAAAGGAAGTCCATTCTTTTGTCCTGATCTCCAACAAGCAAACTAGTGATCAAACCAAACACCACATCATCGGTGTTGACAACTCATTTCACACATTTTTTTCGGACAATACACTCCTCAAACCAATCCGGTCAAAATCAGGCGATTTCTATGTTCAATTTCATCCAAAGGACATGGTCAATCAAACTATCGCACAAATCTTAGCTGTTTTCAGGAATCGTCTCCCAACCTATGCCATTCTGAGTCAATCGCAAAACAAACAGACTCCAATCGACAGTTCACTGCGATTCGCATTTAGACGGAACCAGACATATTTATCCAACTTGGTCGTGTTTGATCCCTTTTTATCAACATTTTCAGACATGACAATAGTCAGTCGCCATTCAGTTCCCGTGTTTGCTTCGAACCAACTTCTGAAGTCGACCATATCCTTTGCGAGAATAAACTCGGGACGTCATATCACTAAAAACAAGAACAAAGTCGAATAAGATTCTTTTGAATGACACACGAGACATTGGGAAGTCATTTTCTGCGATCTGATCGAATTGTCGGATATCACCGTGTTTTGGTTGTTTGTCCTTCAAGCTCCAGTTTCAGCATCAAAACATTCACTGTCTGATAATTTCCAGTTCCACAAAACCGAAACCTTACATGTTCTTAGATAATAACGACAGAAGAAAGTTGTGACCGTTTATCACTATAGAGCTCGTTAGAAGAGAAATTAAGATGCGTCGTGTGATCTCACTTCTTATTTGGTTTTGTTATCTGATTTATTTCAAAAAATATGAAAGTGTGTAGTCATCGTGGATTCGCACATGTTGGAACAATGGAACTCACGTTTAGCGGTGTTAGTAACGATGGAGAGCTTAAAGGCGGTGGAACCATCACTTTTGATTCGAATGCAACCTGCATTATCAATGTTCTCTTCCTTCATATGAAGATCTGGTCGTTCCACGCGATGATCGATGTCTGCCATCAGACTTGTGAAATGTCCAATCGGACAACTTGTCACTCTAATCTGATCATTGCCACTTCATCACGATATTTTTGTCATTTATACTCGCTTTTATACCGTTTCACCACACTTTTCGAACGATTTCTCGAATCGTGACTTGAAGATGAAAAATGGGGGAGATCAAAGAGAAAAGTCAATAAAAAAGAAGATTCTCTGTCAAACTGTGTCTTTAACTCAGCGGATGTTGTAAGATTAGATTGTTTGGGATCTATACTTTCTCCCCAACCGAGGATCAAGCGTAGTTCTCTGGTCCGATCGACCCTTTCATCATCTTTTCAACCACTTCATCTCTTTATCCACAAACCTATTTCTCTTGAAACAAATTTTCCCAAAAAATCTCATAACAAACAGTGAATTGGAGGACTTGTAACAATTTTTGATCGAATTGACCAATTGGACAAATTGGAAATCCAATTGGCCAATTCGATCGACCCCCAGAATTGGTCTTTTTACAAGTCTGTCTGCCATTCACCATCAACAACGTGGAACGACCAGATCTTCATATGAAGGAAGAGAACATTGATAATGCAGGTTGCATTCGAATCAAAAGTGATGGTTCCACCGCCTTTAAGCTCTCCATCGTTACTAACACCGCTAAACGTGAGTTCCATTGTTCCAACATGTGCGAATCCACGATGACTACACACTTTCATATTTTTTGAAATAAATCAGATAACAAAACCAAATAAGAAGTGAGATCATACGACGCATCTAAATTTCTCTTCTAACGAGCTCTATAGTGATAAACGGTCACAACTTTCTTCTGTCGTCATTATCTACGAACATGTAAGGTTTCTGTTTTGTTGAACTGGAAATTATCAGACAGTGAATGTTTTGATGCTGAAACTGGAGCTTGAAGGACAAACAACCAAAACACGGTGATATCCGACAATGTGATCAGATCGCAGAAAATGACTTCCCAATGTCTCGTGTGTCATTCAAAAGAATCTTATTCGACTCTGTTCTTGTTTTTAGTGACATAACGTCCCGAGTTTATTCTCGCAAAGGATATGGTCGACTTCAGAAGTTGGTTCGAAGCAAACACGGGAACTGAATGGCGACTGACTATTGTCATGTCTGAAAATGTTGATAAAAAGGGATCAAACACGACCAAGTTGGATAAATATGTCTGGTTCCGTCTAAATGCGAATCGCAGTGAACTGTCGATTGGAGTCTGTTTGTTTTGCGATTGACTCAGAATGGCATAGGTTGGGAGACGATTCCTGAAAACAGATAAGATTTGTGCGATTGTTTGATTGACCATGTCCTTTGGATGAGATTGAAGATAGAAATCGCCTGATTTTGACCGGATTGGTTTGAGGAGTGTATTGTCCGAAAAAATGTGTGAAATGAGTTGTCAACACCGATGATGTGGTGTTTGGTTTGATCACTAGTTTACTTGTTGGAGATCAGGATCAAAGAATGGACTTCCTTTTCTCGCGAACCAATATTCGACGAGAGAGCTGAATTTGTGAGATATTTGATGAGAAGGTGACATAATCTGATATTTCTTCGTGGAAGACTGACTTTCTGCGATTGATAAGGTCTCAAAAGAAGATGCAATCGAAACCAATTTTCTGAAATGGGCGAGCGAAATGAAACGAACAAGGAATGAAATGGCAAAAGAAAGGTATGAGGCGTGATCTCCTCTTCCTTCTATTGGTCACGACTCAATCTGGTGCGTTTTTGAGGATAGTGCGAAGTCATCGTGGATTCGCACAGATCTTGTCGTGTTCATTCGGATAGAAAGAGGAGAATGCTCCCTCCAAACTCTGTGATCGGAAGGACAGCGACGTCAAAGGAAAATAGTGTGGAGCACATCAAATTGGACGTAGGACTGTGTTTCTGTCAGTAGCCCCTCATTGCTGATCTTTATAGTTGTCTGGAAGAGTGTCTGAGTGTCGGAAGACACGAGAGAAGTCGAACGCTCTCATTCTCCGTTTCTGATCGTCTCGTCTGATCGTCGACAGAAGAATCCCAATCACCGCAATCCCTCTCTCGTAGTCATCCAAGAACGACGAATTCGACACAGCGAACACAATACGAACCAACAGACCTCGCTTCACCAACTCGATCCGAACAGCATCAGACGAGAGACTGACGTATCGATGGAAGAACTCGAAGGCAATTGACACAACCGCTGGAGTGGGAAATCTGAAAAGATGAAGAAAGATGACAGAACACAGACAGGAGATGTGCCATGAGCATCCCGACGACATGATGCATAAGTCCGGATAAATGGAAATCTGAGAAAGAATGACAACTGGAAGGTTAGACCATCAGAATCCACCAATTGCAGGCCCAACAACAGAAGATGGATTTCAAGGCTGATCGAAAAGCTGTCGAATAGCATGTTCATGAGGTTGTCTGGATTAAGAATAGCTGGAAGATAAGTGACGAGTGAGGGGATGCCAAAGTCAGAGGAGAGAGTTTGGAGCACGCCGCGCTGAGCACCAGCCAGAGAAGGAAGATGGCAGAGGAGTGGAGAGTCGAAGTGAGAAGGAATGCTGAGCCAGTGAAGAGACACCACAATCTCTCCAACTTTTCTCAACATTGTTTCCTCGATTTGTTCCGAATTCTGATCGAACGGAAAGAGCAACTTGAAGACTGTTGTGAGAGACGAGCAGGCACCGAAGGGACTGGTATATTCACCGAAGGCACAGAAGATAGCTTGAAAACCGGCCCAGATCTCAAAATCTGTTCTGACGAGGTGTGGAGAGGAGAGCAGAGTGTCGAGGAGACGAGGAGGGGGAACATGTCTAAAGAGGTTGAGAATGTCTTCTTGAGTGGAATATGGATATGAATCGACGTCAAGCATGTTGACGAAGTGGTGGAGCGATAGTTCATCGAGATTGAGCTCGGGACATCGAAGGAGGAGGGAGTGCAGTCCATAATGAGGAGTGATGAGGAACTTTTGTGGAGTAAAGTCAGATATATCAGTCATATCTCTGAAAAACGCGTCTGGGTCGTCGCGGAGAACCCTCTCAAACATCAGATCCATCGGGAAGAAGGAGCGCCTGTGTTTGGGGGCGATGGATGTATGGCTTAGTAAGTGTGGAGGAACCACACTGAACAAATATTTGTGAGGATTGAAGGATGAATCGATTGTGACGTGTTCCGTCAGTGCTGAAGGGAAATCACAGCCACAATAGAAGGACAAGAGCGAACCGAGAGTGATTGCTAGAGGACTCAGAAAGTGTCTGGATCGCACTTGTTCTGAAGATGGACTCGGATCACACGAGAGACGTGACATCATCTGGTGCCTCTTCTCAAACGAATGAAGGAAGTCCAATTTCCACTGTTGTGACATCGAAATAGCGTCGCTGATTGTGATGATTAGAACGAAGGCACACGCGATATCGAAGAGATGAGGATCACTCAGATCAGCAGCCAACAATCCGTCGAAATCGAAGTCTGCCTCAGTCATCATCTGGCCATGTCTATCTCCATCTCCAGTGAGCAACCATCTCCACCACAATTTCAGCAGTGTGATCTTCTGATAATATGTTCCGTCGCGGAACACCATTCGGAAACTCAGAAATCGACTGTCGCGAGGATCATCAACAATCGCAAGGATGTCACCGATTTCGAAGAAGATTTTGTCACATTCGAACTGGATGGCGAAATTGGACGAGTGGAGAGAAGAGATGAGGAACGTTCGGAATGTGGCGACATCAACAATGCATTCTGTGGATTGAGTTGCTTTGAGAACATCATAACATCGAAGGAGTGATGCCACAATCTTCGAATCGTCTGTCTCGTCGAACAGAGAGATGTAAAACTTCTCATTTTGATCGACGAATCGAGGATGAGGTTGGAGAAAGGTGTCCACTTCGGATTCCGATAGAATTGATGGACGGTTGTCCCACGGGAAGGGAGTTGGATGATGTCGAGTGAAGTGAAGATGAATCGCTGAGAGGATCTGTCGGGAATGATGAAAGATGGAGACAGAATGGAAGACTAACTGCTCAGAAGTGAGGAGTTGAGAAAATGAAGACCAATGATCAGACGGGAGTGATGTGTGGGTGGAGATTGAAGTTGACAATTTCGATGAGCTGGTAGTCGTCACATTGATGCTCAGATCAGAATCAAAAGGAGGAGGATGGACGGATGTGATCATCTGGTTCGACAAGGACTCTGTTTCGTTGGTCCCTTCGATGTGAGTCGGGTTGGCTCGGAGTTGATGTTTCGTTTGGAGAGAGAGGAGTGTGGCTCGAAGACAGCGAGATTGGAGGAAGGAAAGATCAGTCTGATGGGAAGAATGAACAGAAATGAAGACACACCCCAATCGTTGCATCTTTCTCGATTGTCTCCAACATCTTAACCCATTCAATCCAATCATAATACGCATTTAAAACTGCATTCGGCGAACGTGTCACTTTGATCTTCTTCACAGCATCCAGAAGCTCCTCCGAATAGTCAACATCATCTCTGCGCAGAAATGAGTGGCCAGCGGGAATGAAATAGCTACGATTGTTGTGATGAAGAACAAAACGGGTGAACGAGGCAGCGAGATTGGGGATGAGAAATGGAAAGGAAGATGGATCGCCGTTCCATTCAAGATCACGATAACATTCTGCAAAATATTGTGAATGATCTTTTAGATATGAGTTTGGAAGAATGAGATCTCCAGAAGCCACGAAATGTTCGACGAGGGAAACCATTATGCGAGCGAAGACAATATCTTCATGTTTTGGATCAAGAGGGATGATCAATCGGTTTTTGGGCAACATGCAACTTGGTCGGACAGACCTATTCAGTCAATGAGTGATTGTACCGGTGATTTTCTAGGAAATAAGGAGAATCGAAGCGATTAGAGATTCGGAAAAACTTCATTTTCTCAAAATTTCTGATAGTGAATTAGGGCGATCTTGACAAAGAATTGGTTGATTCTCTGTCAAAAAACCTTCATTTATCTTTAAAGAACACCTATTCCTTTAATATCAAGTCTTGGAACTTTCTAGAGGTCTATACATTTCTGAGATTTCCTATTTTAGATTTCATGGTTTGATCCGACCCTTATTTTTATGATTTACTCCGAGGTTTCTGTGCTTTTTTTCGGAATCCTAGAGCAACATATCTTCCCTAGAAAGATATTAATGGTGTGTTTTTGACTGTTAGAGTCCTTTTTGATCTGTCCCGCCAAGTTGCAGTTTGCCGGTTTTTGGTTTCGAGTGTTCGATGGATGTGCAGAAAGAACGAACAGAGTGAGGAGATGTCGGAAGAGAGAGAACCTGAATTGTGCGAATCCACGATGACTTCGCACTTTCGTCAAATTAACCCCAGACTGAGTCAAGCCAAAGATAATGATGAGGAGATCACGTCTCAGACCTTTATTTTTTCATTTCGTTCCTTATTCCTGACTTTTCTCTCGCCCATTTCTGAAATACAAGGAAGGATGCATACTCGACTGAGGACTGATTCACCATCAATCAACACGATTTCACAGCAAACATTACGTATCAGTCACCTTGAATCCATCTTAAAGCAAATCGACTCCTTCATAGCTGTGGTGAGGCAGAGTGCTCCAAATCCGATCCAAGGGCTTCTTAATACCATTGTTATGTTGATACAAAACGCACATATTCCAGCTTTCATCTCGAAGACTACCTTAACTAAATCTCAACGACGAACAGCACTCTCTCATCTCACAGAAGGTCCAAGAACCATTGAAGTTGATGTGCGTCGAGCGAGAGAAGCAAGACCTGGAATACCGGCTCTGTCGATTGCTATGCTCCATAATATCATTCTGCATATGTCGACACCATCCTCGGAGGAGGTCAATGTTGACGAAGGTATGATTGGTCTTTGGATTGATTTCATCAAATTGTTTTTCTATAGATTCTGTGAGTGAACTAACTTTCGGCGATGCAACCCGACGTGAATTAGAACTACACCATGAATTGGTGCATTTCTTTGGTCTATCCAGTTGTTTATTAATGGATTTTTTTCGTTTTCCGATCCAGAACCGTTTTATCTCCAGATACTCAATCAATTTGCGGATGACCCGCTCCCTCAGAAAGTTAAGAAGATTCTTGATGAGTACGAAGATGATCCAACGCCACCACAATCATCACTGGCAATTGGACGAGAGCGACGAACGAACGTCTCATGTCGTTTGAGTACTGTTTCATTCATCATTCTCGGTTTGTCAAATGAAGCAATCTCATCAGACACCTTCAATCTGTTCTCGCCTGAAATATCTCCTTTATCCCCGCTGATCTTGTTTGGGGGGAAGACCAAAGACAGTTCATTTCAACCAAATCAGAAGGCCATTGAGCGATGTAGTTCCGATACACAATCCGTTCGACTTACTCCACTGAAGGAGTATGCAACAAGACACTACTCCGTGAATAGTGATGATGGAATTGCATTTCTCAACAGAATACGAAGTGGAGACTACTCATATGCAGATTTGGACGATCTGCTGGATGTTACTCTCAAAGGAGACTTCGATCTTTTCACACACCATCGGCTTATCATGACTCCCCTCTCACATCTTGAGGAAGACATTCGAAACACACTCGGCAACTATCTTGAAATTGATCGATCCAAATTTTATGAAATTACCAAACACGTCCATCAACCTCGAAGGAGAACAGATGTCTGCAACCACTGTCACAATCTTGAGATGGCATTGAGAGTTACATCGACTACAAGTGCTGAAGACAGAAAACTGTTAACAGAACTTGCGCATTCACATCGAAATGAAGTTTATTTACAACAGCAAACTTTCAAGAACGATATCACAAATATTCAACCGCACTGTGCTGTTATTCTGGGAGATTTCAAGGAAAATATAAACATCCCAATTCTACGTGTACAAGAAAACCGAGCTTTCTTTGGACGATCACCTGTCGCAATTCTGACATTTGCTGTCTTTACTGCCGTTGGGACAAAAATCTTTACATTTCTGTCGAAATTTCTGACAAAATCTGCTTCGCTTGTGATTTATTGTTTGAACCAGATGATGACATCCAGTTTTTTCACTAATAACCAACACGTGTCATGGTGGTCAGATAATGGACCTCATTTCCACTGCTCACACTATATCTCACACATTCTTTCTCTTCAATCCGAACACCAAACCGAACACACGAATACGTGCAATTTCTTTGTGCCTTTCCATTCTAAAAACATGGTGGATCGTATTTTTGCCCTCTATTCAGCGATCCTCAGAAACAATCTCCCAAAAGACGGGATACGGTGTCTCAGTGAATTGAAACAAACTCTGTTCGACAGCACAGAACGATTTGCTCTTCGGCGGAACCAAGAGAATATTCACACCTTTATCATGTATCAACACTTTTCTTCATTTTTTCAGACTCGAAAACTATGTCTCTCCGCTGTTCTACCATATTTACCCACTTGATCCCTTGAAATCAAAACTATTGTTCCAGAGACACAACTCCGACATCATTATCTCTCGGAATAGACACACTATCGAGGAAGACTACTCAGAGTGTCCAGCGCTGCTCACGGAGGTTGATTGTAGTGAGGAAATGAAAGTGTCGGATGTTCCTGCGCTTCGGCCAGATGTCCTCCCTGACCTCATTACTGACTCAAAACGTGCCTTATTGGAGATTTACAAGTCTAACAAGATTCAGACCTCATTGTCTCGGACGGAATTCATAGAAAAGAAAAAAGCGACTGCACATCAGTACGGAACACGACTCAAGAAGAAATAAGACCTGACAAACGATCACAATTCACAGTTGGTTTTATACAGAAATTTTTATGTTGAAATTCAAAAGTGCGTAGTCATTGCGGATCCGCACAATTCGAAGGTTCGTCTGGCGAGGAGGGAAAAGCTGTTCAGACGATGAAAGGAGAAAAAAAGAAGACTGATCACGATTGTGGAGGATGAGTCAATTCGGATGTTCTCGGAGGTCAGAGGCGGGGCAGAGGGGTGTTCATTTCGGAATTGTTCCGCTCCCATCACCGCTTCAACAAACCATTCCATCAATCTCTGCAGAAAGTGAGAAAATAGGAGAACAACACACTGTCCAAGAAAGAGACTCATCACCGCTTTCAAACCGTTTGATCAACGAAGAGAGAGATTCTGTCGGAATCTTCTCCGAAAGTGCAGTATTGACTAAGTCATTGTCACCACATTCTGTCGATGAATAGATGATGGATTGAAGGGAAATAAAAGGCTGTTCGCTCATTGATAAACGAGAATTCGATAAGCGTTGAAAATCTGGATGAAATCAGTGCTAAATAATGAGAGAGAGAGATATAGAAGGCCATAACCGAATATCGACGCAAAAGAATGAAAAATGACGATGGAAAAAAATAAAGATCAAACGATTTTAGTTTCTGAAAGCCCTGATGAAAGAAGATTCAAGATATAATTCAATGAGGGAGAATAGACAATAAACGAAGAAAGACACAAAAAATGATTAATGAAGATAGAAAAATGAATACCAAATCATAGTGGCGTCACCAATCGGTGTCCTGTCACCAATTGGTGCTTTTCTCATTTTTGATAAAGAACATGGCGAATATCAATAGTGTGAAATGATAGAGTTGACAAATTCCTCCATCCTGAGAAAAAGATGATTTACTATGGAATGATCAAAACGATGGGCCCGATCAACATTCATGAAAAAATGAGAGAAGAGATGCAGTTAATCAGAAGAGATAGTGTGTTTTCAGAATTATTAGGTAATCTTTTGTCATGTTTTTTGTGAATTGAGGTTATTAATCTCAGAAAAGAAAGGGTGAAATGATCCGACAAGAAATGACAGATGAATGAAGAAAGGATTGGCAGATGACGATGAATGTGAAGGACACCAGTTGCGATGAACAGACAAGAGAAAAGGCTGAGCATGGAAAGGAGCATTAACAAACGAGGGCGAGGGGGAGATCAGGAAAAGAGGAGTGAGCAGGCGAGAACGAAGGTCATCTCATGTACCGATGAGTGAGCAGAGGAGGACGAAGGGCAATGCATGGAAACATGAGTTTGCGGACGAGGACGAAGGGCAACGCGAAGAAACATGAGTTTGCGGACGTGGACGAAGGGCAATGCCTGGAAACATGAGTTTGCGGACGTGGACGAAGGGCAACGCGAAGAAACATGAGTTGGCGGACGTGGACGAAGGGCAATGCATGGAAACATGAGTTTGCGGACGTGGACGAAGGGCAATGCATGGAAACATGAGTTTGCGGACGAGGACGAAGGGCAATGCCTGGAAACATGAATTTGCGGACGAGGACGAAGGGCAATGCATGGAAACATGAGTTTGCGGACGAGGACGAAGGGCAACGCGAAGAAACATGAGTTTGCGGACGTGGACGAAGGGCAATGCCTGGAAACATGAGTTTGCGGACGTGGACGAAGGGCAATGCCTGGAAACATGAATTTGCGGACGAGGACGAAGGGCAATGCATGGAAACATGAGTTTGCGGACGAGGACGAAGGGCAACGCGAAGAAACATGAGTTTGCGGACGTGGACGAAGGGCAATGCCTGGAAACATGAGTTTGCGGACGTGGACGAAGGGCAACGCGAAGAAACATGAGTTGGCGGACGTGGACGAAGGGCAACGCGAAGAAACATGAGTTGGCGGACGTGGACGAAGGGCAATGCATGGAAACATGAGTTTGCGGACGTGGACGAAGGGCAACGCGAAGAAACATGAGTTGGCGGACGTGGACGAAGGGCAATGCATGGAAACATGAGTTTGCGGGCGAGGACGAAGAGCAACGCGAAGAAACATGAGTTTGCGGACGTGGACGAAGGGCAATGCATGGAAACATGAATGTGCGGGCGAGGACGAAGAGCAACGCGAAGAAACATGAATTTGCGGACGAGGACGAAGGGCAACGCGAAGAAACATGAGTTTGCGGACGAAGACGAAGGGCAATGCATGGAAACATGAATGTGCGGGCGAGGACGAAGAGCAACGCGAAGAAACATGAATTTGCGGACGAAGACGAAGGACAATGCATGGAAACATGAATTTGCGGGCGAGGACGAAGAGCAACTCGAAGAAACATGAATTTGCGGACGAGGACGAAGGGCAACGCGAAGAAACATGAATTTGCGGACGAGGACGAAGGGCAATGCATTGAAACATGAGTTTGCGGACGTGGACGAAGGACAATGCATGGCAACATGAGTTTGCGCACGAAGACGAAGGGCAATGCATTGAAACATGAATTTGCGGACGTGGACGAAGAGCAACGCGAAGAAACATGAGTTGGCGGACGTGGACGAAGCGCAACGCGTCGAAACCTTAGTTTGCGGACGAGGACGAAGGCCAATGCATGGAAACATGAGTTTGCGGACGTGGACGAAGGACAATGCATGGCAACATGAATTTGCGGGCGAGGACGAAGGACAATGCATGGCAACATGAATTTGCGGACGAGGACGAAGGGCAATGCATGGAAACATGAGTTTGCGGACGAAGACGAAGGACAATGCATGGAAACATGAATTTGCGGGCGAGGACGAAGAGCAACTCGAAGAAACATGAGTTTGCGGACGTGGACGAAGCGCAACGCGTCGAAGCCTTAGTTTGCGGACGAGGACGAAGGCCAATGCATGGAAACATGAGTTTGCGGACGAGGACGAAGGCCAATGCATGGAAACATGAGTTTGCGGACGTGGACGAAGGACAATGCATGGCAACATGAATGTGCGGGCGAGGACGAAGAGCAACGCGAAGAAACATGAATTTGCGGACGAAGACGAAGGACAATGCATGGAAACATGAATTTGCGGGCGAGGACGAAGAGCAACTCGAAGAAACATGAGTTTGCGGACGTGGACGAAGCGCAACGCGTCGAAACCTTAGTTTGCGGACGAGGACGAAGGGCAATGCATTGAAACATGAGTTTGCGGACGTGGACGAAGGACAATGCATGGCAACATGAGTTTGCGCACGAAGACGAAGGGCAATGCATTGAAACATGAATTTGCGGACGTGGACGAAGAGCAACGCGAAGAAACATGAGTTGGCGGACGTGGACGAAGCGCAACGCGTCGAAACCTTAGTTTGCGGACGAGGACGAAGGCCAATGCATGGAAACATGAGTTTGCGGACGAGGACGAAGGACAATGCATGGCAACATGAGTTTGCGGACGAGGACGAAGGACAATGCATGGCAACATGAATTTGCGGACGAGGACGAAGGGCAATGCATGGAAACATGAGTTTGCGGACGAGGACGAAGGGCAACGCGAGAAAACATGAGTTTGCGGACGTGGACGAAGGGCAACGCGAAGAAACATGAGTTTGCGGACGTGGACGAAGGACAATGCATGGAAACATGAGTTTGCGGGCGAGGACGAAGGACAACGCGTCGAAACCTTAGTTTATGCGTCTCAATTCTTTTGGATCGATATATTAACGAATGAAGGATTCTTTCTGTCGCATCTTGCGATCCTTCAACCTGAAGTCCAAGGTACCGACATCTTGGTTCGCGAGCATCGTGAATCCGTGTGCGATGAAGCGAGGAGGATCCTTCGACTTTCCAGGGAGGATATCATGAGGTGGTGAGCGTGCATTCTCGACTCTTTGATTGGAATGTTCGCCACTATTCCACCGTTTGATTCCCACATACAACTTGTGCAGTCACTGTTCGTCCGCCCAACTGAAGATCCCACGATCACTACCACCAATCTCCGAAATCGATGATCTGTGTTCTCACCCAATCGCGCGATCTGTCGCAACCGACGAAGCAGTTTCAATTCGTTGCGGATGAGCCGGTTGGATTTCTGTTCTATTGTCAAACGAACTTGCATGTTTGAGGTAACACTTCGACGAACCAGACACCGTTGAAGTCGCGAATCGCCTGATCATTTGAGATGTTGCGGAGAGGATCTCTCAACTTGGACTGGATGACAAAGCACAGATTACATGCCTGTCCGACTTGATTGCTACTTCGTGCAAGTCCTACAAACACACTCTTCAGTAACTCATCCTCCTCCCAACGGTTAACGAAAGGGATGCAGACACCAATCTCCGAGCTCAGCGAAATCTAATTCGGATCCCTGACACGACCTGGTTGTGATGAGACTTTAGAGTCTTCCCTCGAAGATTGAGGATGTTCGAGATCGACTCCTCTTGTGCGATTGAATCTGGAGCGAGCACGTGTGAATCAAAGACGTTTGAGAGTCGTTGGATTGAGTGAGTGGATTCGAGAGGCAACAGAGACACTCAATACTCTCCTTGGCGCACCAGAAACTGATTGTGTGAAAGATAATTCAGACTCGTATGGAAGGAATGGACAACTTGACGACAGGGGAATGGACGCGATGACTGCATCGACGCCGGAATGTCTCAACTCAACTTTCTTACTGACAGCGAAGAACATGGTGAACTGCTGGCCGTGTTCAACACGACACACAATCATCATCGACTGAGTGTGGATACCTACTCCATTCATGCTGCTGGCGACGACGACGAGAACGCTACCTATAGGGGGTGCATTAATTCCGTCCCCTCGGGTTTTCTCTCATACGAAGCTGAGAATCGAGTTTATTTTTTCTCCAACGTCTGAAACATAGCCAATTCATATTTCAACCTGATTTTTCGTCATATTGTCCTTTTAGTCACTCAAATCACCCAAATCTCACGATTTTCAAGTCAGTTTTCGTTCAATGTGAGACTATGATTACAGTGGTTCCAAAAGCCGGGATTATTCCAAAAGGCGGGACAATACATTCTTTCTTTCTCTGCCGCTAGTGTTTTGTTTTCCAGTGTCACGCTCATTTCTCATATTCATCGAATTTATTTGGTTTATGAACAACACTATCTGAATACCAACACGAAAAAAGGATGAATGGTGAAAAAGAAATGCATGCAGAGCGAGTAGTCTCTTGAAAGAACTGTTATTCGGTATCGTCGTGGTAAAGACGGAATCGGCCAATATGTTCGATAAAAGGAGGTGCAATGTGATTTTCAATGTTTTCTTCGTCGATTGACCTGATTGTTTCCTGATTGACTTGATCGATGGGAGTATTTTCCTGATGCAAACGGTGAGCACTTCTCGGTTGGAAGAAGGAAGTTATCAAACCCATTCCAGTTGCAGGTCTGGCTCTGTTCTGCATTTCGTCAGTTGAAGGTGAAATCTCTGTCTGTATTTCCGTGAGGAGACGTCCTTCAGAGATGACCATTTTCGGTTTGCAGAATTCATCTAATTCCTCATCTGTGCAAGTCATCGGTAATTGAAATTGACGTTTCAGCTTGTTTGTTGGATTTCTTTCCGAAATCGGAAAGAAACCACAGTTTGAGAATGCTGGTTTGATGCACTTTATGCGGAAGCCTTCTTGTAAAGCCAGTTTAAGTGCTTCCGCCACAGCTGACCGAATCGCCGATCGAGAAGGATCAGATGGCTCAGTATATGAGTCATAAAACGACTTTTTGAACGTCCTGAAGGGGATGTCGTCCAACGGTTGCAAAAGATTCGTCGTGTTGGGGGGTAGTGTCAGGAGATGAATATGATTTTGGATTAGTATCTTGTGCAGATCATCTTGAAAACGACTTGAGTGGGAATCAACGACCAAGAGTGCCCAACTGTCCTCCAAATTCAGACGTGATCTTTTGTTGACGGTGAAAGGAATGAAAATCGTTTCAATATACTTCTTGAAAGTTGCTTTATCCATCCATCCAGAGTTATTTGTAATTTGTCTCAGAGTGTCAGGATTAAAATCCTGAAATTCGACTGCCTCCTTCTTTTTCGCGAGGATGATGGCATGTGGGAGACAAGTGCCATCAGCGCAGATACATGAACAAAGTGTTGTATTCGGCGTTCTTGACGGCTTTTTGAGAGGTGGAGGTATTGTTTTTTTCGAATGAAATTCCATGTTCACTCTCTTCCCTGTCACTTTTAGCGAACTTTCGTCCAAATTGAATTGAAGACGAAAGTCAATGGAGAATGAGGATACAACGTTGGTCAGGAGTGAATTCCAAGCCTTTATGGTTGAAGGATTGCAACAAGAAATTTTTTTTGCTTCCATTACTGTTGGGGTCGAAACAACCAGCTCATTCACAGCGTCCGAATTATTGTATATCCACGTTGGGCTGAGAGGTCTGTCTTCATATTCATCTCCCATCTCATCTTTCAACATCTGTTCTGCCTAGAATGGAATTATGACAGAAAAAAGTGCATACAGCTTGCTGGAGGACTGAAAAAGTGACAGTCCCTCGGTCTGTTTTTTGTTCTTTAAAAGTATTCAGCAAATCATCTCTTTGAGTCTTGCGAAGTCTGTTCGGACGCCCTGTCACGCCTATATCCCGTCGATTTGCCGCCGCCTTTCTTGCTCTCCAAACTGAGCTGCGCCCCGCACCCACCACTCTGTTCACTACACCCTTCTTGAGATTCAGCGCTTTCTCGATTCGAATGACCTTTTCCGCCCGCGATAAGCCGAAATATTCCCGTTTTCCGAGCTCTCGTTCGATAGCTCGTCGGTGTGGAGTTCTGCTTTTTTTTGTTCCTTTCATGAATCATGGGCTCATCTCTATTTTCACTCATTTTGTCTCGTCTTAGATTCCTGCCATCAAAACAACTTAATTAACACATAATAGACATATAGAACACGCCCAATTTCAGTACATGACGAGAATGAAATGACGCTTTTCGATAGGATTGTATGGACAATCGAAAATAGAAAATGATATTGTCCCGCCTTTTGGAATAGTCCCGGCTTTTGGAACCACTGTATGCAAAACTTCACATTTGGAGTTGTTTTCATCTAATTTCTTAAAATTTGTGAAAACAAAACAGACAGAAAGCTTGATTAACAGATGAAGTGAGATGAACAGGATCTTGATCTCCCCTCATTTAACGGTGGTCATCGCGGTTCTGATCTTGCGCGTAGAGAAGCTCAGCTCCTATGAATGTGAAAAGATCATCAAAAACACGAATGCATACTTTTATCGTAATAATTTCCATTATTTCGAATAACATGGGTCAATCGCTTGATCCATGATTGAAAAATACGAATTCGATGAGGTCTGGTGAATCGTGCCATTTCCTGGTTCAAAGCATGTGATATTTCTTCGATGTTGTTGAACGTTCGTCCTCTGAGGCGATCCTTAATCGTGCCGAAAATTGCAAAGTCGCAAGGGCTGATGTCGGGTGAGTACGCGGGGTGTGGCATTGTTTGGATGTTAGAGTCTTGAAGATATTGATTGACCAGCTCTGATCGGTGGGGTGCTGCGCTATCGAAATGAAGGATGATCGGACCTTCAAACCCCGCCTGGTTCGAAAGATACCTGTCCAATGGCTGAATAATGCTGTCTCGAAAGTATCTACCAGTGATTGTTTGACCTTGATCGAGGGGTTCAATGATTGGAGTGAAATTAATGCCGAAGAAGATCGTGAACATGATCTTCCGTTGGAAATGGCGAGGATCTTGCACTTGTGCACGATCCTCGCCCCTCTACACCATCTGTGAGACATTGGGTAAGAGAAATAAAACTGCGACTCATCCCCCGTGAATACGGTGGGCCACTTTCGTCGTCGTTCCCTGTGTAAGATTCTCAGCATTTGTCGAGCACATTCTACTCTTTGGATCTTATCGGCTGGTGTTAGGACATGTGGGACTTTCCGGGGTGTTATTTTGACATACCCGGCTGCAGCAGTCGCCTTTTTCACTGTGTGAGGTGAGACTCTGCACACTTTCCCTGTTTTCGTTGAACTAATCTGCGGTTCTCGTACTATTCGGTTTATTATCCGCCGACGCTTTGCTAAATCCGGTGGTCGTCCAGGTGGTGATCTCGATTTTAAGCGGAATGTGTTTGCCTCCAACATGCGCCAATGCTTTCTGATTGTCTTTTGACAGGGAGGATTTTGGAGGTGTACACGGGCTTCCCGGATACATCGGAGGACGTCCCATCCCTTGCGATGGCAGCTTTGAATGTATGCTCGGTCCCGAATCCGGTACTCCTCGGTCACCATATCAAAAATAGGGTTTGATCCTTCTCAAGATTTGGCATATTTCTCATATTAATACAAAACGATGACTTTAAATACTCTCCAGCATCAGACCTCAAATAATCTTTTGAATAGGATCATTCCAGTGTTCGAAACTGGTAGATACGTCCAATGATTCCAAGTCGATCCTATTCGTGTTGGTACACTTGTCAAATATGAATCTTGCGATTCCGTCTCATCCATTTTCCTTTGCTTCGGTCGACTCCCCAAGTCTAAATGTTGAAAGAGTATCCAGCCTGGATTGAGTTGAACCATTTTGAAACAGCACGATCTGCATGATATGAGACCCTGCAATCAATCCTCTACTACTCACAATCCACCAGATCAAGTTCTAATATATGAATGCAGGATTCTCCAGTCGACTATTTCAACTCGTGAAGGGCATCCACACTTTTTCATCATCATCCTCCTCATGTCTCGACTTGCAATGATTTACGGTTATTCTTCGCCGATTTGTTCAATTTTCAAATCATTGATTTAATTGTCTAACTCCTTAATTCAAGAAAGTGGATAGTAGACCTGAAAGTTCAACCCGAAATGAGATATTGACTGAATCAAGAGCTGAATGCAATTTCAACGAGAAAAATGAGCTTTATTCTGACCGCTGGTCAAGTTTCGGTGGTTGACTGGTATTGTTTCATTGTTCCATTCGCTAGAAAGGCTGAAAACCCGAGGGGACGTAATTAATGCACCCCCTATATATTGTCAAAGACTGAAGAGACTGTGAAGCGATATGGCCTGACTTGGATGTTTCAACCGAACAAGACTATTGTTACGATTGCCTCTTCCTGGGAATGATAACCCCGTAGAAAGAGATGAGCATCAGCAATTCCAGGCACGGATATTTAGTGGTGTAGGGTCATACTTCTGCTGTGGGCTTTGACGGGACTGCCCCGGAAAGCAGTAGTGAACTCTACTCACTGGTATCCGGAGATGAAGAGACTGTCAGTCGTCTGAATGTAGCTCGCGCATCGATCTTAGTGTCGTCACCTCGTTGGCTGACATCGACGGGCGCTCAAACTAGCTCAATCGCTTTCTGAGTCAAGAACGATCATCCCTTCAGAATCGACCATGTATCTTGTCTGAGGTTCTCGGCGTCTGTCGTTCAAAGAATTGCTGGTGGAGATTTGACTCTGAGATAGGAATGAAGTTGGAGGACGAGTTTTTCTTTTCCCTGGTAGTCGGCCATGCATTCCGGTCAATAACTGATTTACTCGATTGGAGATGGATTCCGAATCGCTCTCATCTGTTGACCCCGACAGTGAATCGCCATTGTCAGTTGAATTGGGATCAAGGATCGAAGCTACATCGTCAAACTCTTCGTCATGACTGTGACTGAAGGAATCAGAAGATTCGCTGCTGTCGTCCGGAAGAAGTTTCCTTTCACGTGTCACACTCACACTTGACTGGCTTCCACGTCTCTCTGTGAGCTTTTCAAGCTTCCTGAACGTCATTGCCCTCCTCTTTTCTGTTCTGATCCTGCGTGCAGATTCTTTCTCATCTTTAAGACGTTCACGAGCAGCGAGATGGTCACACCAACAACGAAGGAAAGATTGATCTGTGAGAACATGTCCACTGATTGGAAATGATGCAGACATTGTGAGTGGTTTGATTGAGTCGATGTCTTCGACTTGAAATACGTCCCAGTCATCAAGATGACTCGCTTTTATTCGATTGACCCAATTCGGATCAGGAGAATCGTCGGAATTGTCTGAGAACTCATCATCGTCCGTGTTGTGAATGGATCTAGACTGTTTCCACTCCTCGAACGACTGCCCTGTATTTCTCAGACTGTTGAGCATTTTTGTTGGAGGCCTGAGGATGAGGCCGCATTTTTCAAACCCTTTTCTGATATAGTCAGCTTGAAGTGCCTTCGTTACCGCAATGTCGATTTGGTTCATGAAGGTGTTCAATTGCGTCTGGTCCCGTTTGTTCTTTGGGAGGCTGACAGCCTTTAGAGCTCTCTTCCATTCTTTGTTGACCACCTGGTCTAACGGCTGAAGAAACTCAGATGTGTGAGAAGGCAGCACAATTACGTCAACGTTGCGAGCAGCGAGCCACGCCATGAGTTCAGGCTGAGAACGGGAACTGTGACCATCTAAAATGATAAGTGCACGTTCGGAGGACGATTGGTTCGGTAAGTTAGAATCAGGAAGGAAAGGATAATGTTGGAACATTGTCTGTTCGTTCCTCATCGATCCTGTTTGTCCGCCAACACTTCCTGTCAGCGTCTGTTCGTTCCTCATCGATCCTGTTTGTCCGCCAACACTTCCTGTCAGCGTCTGTTCGTTCCTCATCAATCCCATTTGTCCGTCAACACTTCCTATCAGCATCTGTTCGTTCCTCATCGATCCTGTTTGTCCGCCAACACTTCCTGTCAGCGTCTGTTCGTTCCTCATCAATCCCATTTGTCCGCCAACACTTCCTGTCAGCGTCTGTTCGTTCCTCATCAATCCCATTTGTCCGCCAACACTTCCTGTCAGCGTCTGTTCGTTCCTCATCAATCCCATTTGTCCGTCAACACTTCCTGTCAGCATCTGTTCGTTCCTCATCGATCCTGTTTGTCCGCCAACACTTCCTGTCAGCGTCTGTTCGTTCCTCATCAATCCCATTTGTCCGTCAACACTTCCTATCAGCATCTGTTCGTTCCTCATCGATCCTGTTTGTCCGCCAACACTTCCTGTCAGCGTCTGTTCGTTCCTCATCAATCCCATTTGTCCGCCAACACTTCCTGTCAGCATCTGTTCGTTCCTCATCGATCCTGTTTGTCCGCCAACACTTCCTGTCAGCGTCTGTTCGTTCCTCATCAATCCTGTTTGTCCGCCAACACTTCCTGTCAGCGTCTGTTCGTTCCTCATCAATCCCATTTGTCCGCCAACACTTCCTGTCAGCGTCTGTTCGTTCCTCATCGATCCTGTTTGTCCGCCAACACTTCCTGTCAGCGTCTGTTCGTTCCTCATCGATCCTGGTTGTCCGCCTACACTTCCTGTCAGCATCTGTTCGTTCCTCATCAATCCCATTTGTCCGCCAACACTTCCTGTCAGCATCTGTTCGTTCCTCATCAATCCTGTTTGTCCGCCAACACTTCCTGTCAGCGTCTGTTCGTTCCTCATCGATCCTGGTTGTCCGCCTACACTTCCTGTCAGCATCTGTTCGTTCCTCATCAATCCCATTTGTCCGCCAACACTTCCTGTCAGCGTCTGTTCGTTCCTCATCGATCCTGGTTGTCCGCCTACACTTCCTGTCAGCATCTGTTCGTTCCTCATCAATCCCATTTGTCCGCCAACACTTCCTGTCAGCATCTGTTCGTTCCTCATCAATCCTGTTTGTCCGCCAACACTTCCTGTCAGCGTCTGTTCGTTCCTCATCGATCCTGGTTGTCCGCCTACACTTCCTGTCAGCATCTGTTCGTTCCTCATCAATCCCATTTGTCCGCCAACACTTCCTGTCAGCGTCTGTTCGTTCCTCATCGATCCTGGTTGTCCGCCTACACTTCCTGTCAGCGTCTGTTCGTTCCTCATCAATCCCATTTGTCCGCCAACACTTCCTGTCAGCGTCTGTTCGTTCCTCATCGATCCTGGTTGTCCGCCTACACTTCCTGTCAGCGTCTGTTCGTTCCTCATCAATCCCATTTGTCCGCCTACACTTCCTGTCAGCGTCTGTTCGTTCCTCATCAATCCCATTTGTCCGCCAACACTTCCTGTCAGCGTCTGTTCGTTCCTCATCAATCCCATTTGTCCGCCAACACTTCCTGTCAGCGTCTGTTCGTTCCTCATCAATCCCATTTGTCCGCCAACACTTCCTGTCAGCGTCTGTTCGTTCCTCATCGATCCTGGTTGTCCGCCTACACTTCCTGTCAGCGTCTGTTCGTTCCTCATCAATCCCATTTGTCCGCCAACACTTCCTGTCAGCGTCTGTTCGTTCCTCATCGATCCTGGTTGTCCGCCTACACTTCCTGTCAGCATCTGTTCGTTCCTCATCAATCCCATTTGTCCGCCAACACTTCCTGTCAGCATCTGTTCGTTCCTCATCAATCCTGTTTGTCCGCCAACACTTCCTGTCAGCGTCTGTTCGTTCCTCATCGATCCTGGTTGTCCGCCTACACTTCCTGTCAGCATCTGTTCGTTCCTCATCAATCCCATTTGTCCGCCAACACTTCCTGTCAGCGTCTGTTCGTTCCTCATCGATCCTGGTTGTCCGCCTACACTTCCTGTCAGCGTCTGTTCGTTCCTCATCAATCCCATTTGTCCGCCAACACTTCCTGTCAGCGTCTGTTCGTTCCTCATCGATCCTGGTTGTCCGCCTACACTTCCTGTCAGCGTCTGTTCGTTCCTCATCAATCCCATTTGTCCGCCTACACTTCCTGTCAGCGTCTGTTCGTTCCTCATCAATCCCATTTGTCCGCCAACACTTCCTGTCAGCGTCTGTTCGTTCCTCATCAATCCCATTTGTCCGCCAACACTTCCTGTCAGCGTCTGTTCGTTCCTCATCGATCCTGGTTGTCCGCCTACACTTCCTGTCAGCGTCTGTTCGTTCCTCATCAATCCCATTTGTCCGCCAACACTTCCTGTCAGCGTCTGTTCGTTCCTCATCGATCCTGGTTGTCCGCCTACACTTCCTGTCAGCGTCTGTTCGTTCCTCATCAATCCTGTTTGTCCGCCAACACTTCCTGTCAGCGTCTGTTCGTTCCTCATCGATCCTGGTTGTCCGCCTACACTTCCTGTCAGCATCTGTTCGTTCCTCATCAATCCCATTTGTCCGCCAACACTTCCTGTCAGCGTCTGTTCGTTCCTCATCAATCCCATTTGTCCGCCAACACTTCCTGTCAGCGTCTGTTCGTTCCTCATCAATCCCATTTGTCCGCCAACACTTCCTGTCAGCATCTGTTCGTTCCTCATCGATCCTGTTTGTCCGCCAACACTTCCTGTCAGCGTCTGTTCGTTCCTCATCAATCCCATTTGTCCGCCAACACTTCCTGTCAGCGTCTGTTCGTTCCTCATCAATCCCATTTGTCCGCCAACACTTCCTGTCAGCGTCTGTTCGTTCCTCATCGATCCTGTTTGTCCGCCAACACTTCCTGTCAGCGTCTGTTCGTTCCTCATCAATCCCATTTGTCCGCCAACACTTCCTGTCAGCGTCTGTTCGTTCCTCATCAATCCCATTTGTCCGCCAACACTTCCTGTCATGGTTCTGTTCAACGCCTCGATCAGTGCAGTTCTTTAAGAATGGCGAAGCTGGAATGTTACATGTCCAATCCTTCATCAGTCGAATTGGAGTCTGATTCTCTCTTTCTTCATGGCTCGTCGTTTCCCATTCTGTCTTCCTTCGCCTCTGTCGTCTGGACACGTCCTCCTTCTGTCAGATTCTCTTTTCCATTTCTCTCCCCTCCAAGCACCACGGCATAGGGAAGACAGTGGTTGCACAGCCGGAAAGGGACTATGCTTTCTTTCTGTCTTCACTGTCAATATTCCTTGTTCACGAACACCAGTTATATGTCATTTCCATTGTGTTTCCTTCGTTTATGAACACACTCCTCTAAAGAAAAGTGATAAAACGGATGAATATTGGAAAAGGAACACGTGTGGAGTGAGACCAAAGGGTCTTCTTGTTTGTTTTGACCAGAGAATGCCAATATGTTCGATGAACTGTGGAGGACCACGATTTTCATGGACTTGTCGATCGGTATTTCTTTCCTCCTCCCTGTTGTCTTGATCCGTCAGTTCAGTTTCCTCCGTCAATGTCTCGACTTCTAGGTGGAACAGGCAGTAATCACCTAAGTTGCATGTCTGGGATTGAAGTGAGTTTACTTTGGGGATGATTTCTGTCTGAAACGGATAGACACCAAAACGATCAAATCACCAAAGGAATCAACAAGACCCGACAGAAGAAGAGACGATGCAGTTGGAGCAAAATGATGACACGTCGTGTTGGACAAATGAACAAGGGATCAGTGGGTGAGTGACGGAAAGGAGTCGAGGGGCGGGGAGAGATCCCCACAAAGCGGGTGGAGAGCGAGGAGTGCCGAGGAAGGGGTTCAGACGAAGCAAGGAGCGGATGGACTTGTTGATTTGAAGTGCGGGGACGGCAGAGAAGGTCGACGCCACGAGGAGTGCTCAGCCAGACCCTTCATCCCATCCGACGTCTCCGAATCCGAACTTGGTGATGGTCGGCAGAGACGAGCACAAGGCACGATTATTTCTACCGCCACAGACGAGCTATGATGTGTCATCTCTCATTTGGATGAAGGAACAGCGGGTGGATGTGATGGGAGTGATGGCAGAGATGTGTTTGGAGTCTTGTGTGACAAGAAAGAGGTGAGTTCGGCGATGGATCAGAACAGATGCGAGAGTTCATTTCCGCATCGCTCATCTGTACAGTGGAATGGTGTGTCCACCTTCGCCCGATGTTCAGCGATGAGAAGGGGCAAACACGGAGGCGATTGAGGCGTCGAGGAGATTAGTCGCTGTGGACAGGCACGCGTTGAAAGTCGAGTTCGGCCAGAGAAGCCAACCCCGTTGTTGTGGTAATTAAAGCCCGTGTTTTGGAGAACCCCAACCGAATGAGACAGCTCCACCTCAATCCAAGTCCCGGAGTGCCGTTTTGAAGGAATCGGCTGCTTCGATTTTCTCCAGGTCACTTTCACGATATTAACGGAATCAGATTCTAGAGAAACGGTACAATTCCACAAAGATGAGCCGATAGATGGGAGAAAAGTGGAACAGAACGTCAGTTACAGTGGTCGATGCGCGAGATGACATCGATGTGTTGGAGAAAGCGAGCCAGACTGATACAACATGTTTTGAGGCCAGACAACATCTTGGAATTGGAGAGCGAGAGCTTGTATGACCAGAGTCCACTTTCGTTGGAGCATCTAGGGATGAAATCAGAGGTAGAGCTCGAATTCTTGTTGAGATCTCAGGACTGATTTACTGCAGTTGAGTGACGTTCATTCCCAAACTGTTCACGAGTCTGGATGAGTTGAGGGTTATCAACCTTCCATGCATGGATGACTTGTCGTTAAGCAGTGTTTGTTCGAGTCCTTCAAGAAACCCTTCCTGTTCCAGTGTTTGCAACAATATTCGCCCTCTGCGCCAAGATTTGGCTCCACCCCACTGCCACCCCAGGATATAGGAAAAGAGCTTACTGATGGGTTCGTGACGGACGGATTCGTTTTCCGTTTTGAGAGGAGCGACTGGAGTACCACTGGGATGCAAGAAGAACAGATGAAATCATGTGTCGGTTGGTGTAATGGACCAAAGTCAAAGATTTTGGTCAGTAAAATGAATGTTTCTTTGCATTCATCGTCCCACCAAAAGAGATAACGATTGCGACTGATCTGGACGAGTGATGGTTCGATTGGAACCAACACTTCACGCAACACCACATCTCGGATTGATTCAGGGCGTATGCCCGATGCAGATGAGAGAGTCAGAACAGATGCGGTGGAGAGGAGCTCAATGCAAGAGAGGAAAATCGCCAAAATGTCCTCCATGACGCTCTTATCCGCAATCAGAGGGAGACGTTGCAGGTTTTGTGATGAAAGAATTCCGGGAAAGAGTTTGGAGGACACAAGATCCAGTTTGAGGGACGATGAACAGCAATCAAGACATTTGCGAATGAATGACAGAGTGGCCTTGAATATCGATGGATGCGACGAAGACACGAGCACACTTATCGAATCCACAAACTTTGCATTGGGATTTATAGAGTCTCGTCCAACGGCCATCAAAAAGTCTTTGAATGAGTGAAAGAACATGACAGTCGTGGCGACCGAAGAAATGAACGTTGAAACTTTACTAAGGAGCTCCTCATCAAATCCCAAGTTATCTCGAACCATTGAAACAAGAGAATGGAAGGCTGGAGTGATTGAATCAAGGGTGGCTGGATCATCTGGAGTCCAGGTCAGGAAGGGAGAGTATTCTGGATCAATCAGACGTCAATGAGGAGAAAATGATGAATACTTTCTGATAAGGTCATTGTTAAGTAAATTTAGACTCAATATCGAGACTTGAGAGATGAACAGAACAAGAGGAGAACACTTCGATGGGACGATCACACCAGAATCTTTGAGGTGTGAACCTTTTTGCATTTCATGGGTTGGTAAACAATACCATACGCCTGGAAAACATGATTGAAATGACATTACCAAAGAAACCTTGTCTACCAAGAGACAGGGAGAGTGGTTGGAACGAGAGTGGAGTGTTTAATCGTGGTGACTCGATGAAATGCTCAAGATGATGCATCGAAAACGAAGACTGAAGAAATGGATCAACACCAGAAACGAGATCAAATCACCAAAGGAATCAACAAGACCCGACAGAAGAAGAGACGATGCTGTTGGAGCAAAGAATGACGTGTCGAGTTGGACAACAAACACGGACCAGCGAGCTGAGAGACGGAAAGGAGTCGAGGGCAGGGAGAATCCTCACAAAGCGGGTGGGAGAGCGAGGAGTGCCGAGGAAGGGGTTCAGACGAAGCAAGGAGCGGATGGACTTGTCGATTGGAAGTACGGGGATACAGCAGAGAAGGTCGACGCCACGAGGAGTGCTCAGCCAGACCATTCATCCCATCCGACGTCTCCGAATCCGAACTCGGTGATGGTTGGCAGAGACATGCACAAGTCACGAATGGAACTTCTCCAGCCACAGACGAGTTATGAGGTGTCATCTCTCATTTGGATGAAGGAACAGCGGGTGGATGTGATGGGAGTGATGGCAGGGATGAGCTTGGAGTCTTGTGGGACAAGAAGGAGGTGAGTTCGGTGATGGATCAGAACAGATGCGAGTGTTCGTTTCCGCATCGCTCATCTGTACAGTGGAATGGTGTGTCCACCTTCGCCCGATGTTCAACAATGAGAAGGGCAAACACTGAAGCGATTGAGGCGTCGAGTAGATTTGCTACTCTGGACAGGCACGCATCGAAAGTGGCGTTCGGGCAAAGAAGCCAAGCCCGTTGTTGTGGCATTTAAAGCCCGTGTTTTGGAGAGCCCCAACCGAATGAGACAGTTGCACTCCTATCCAAGTCCCGGAGAGTCGTTTCGAAGCAATCGGTTAATTCGATTTTGACGATGTCACTTTCACCATACTAACGCAATCCAATTCTGCAGAAACTGCAGTATTCCACAAAGATGAGCCGATAGATGTAGAAAAGTGGAACGGAACGTCATTTGCAGTTGTGAGCAGGCGAGATGACATCGACGTGTTGGAGACAGCGAGCCAGACTGATCAATCATGTTTTGAGGCCAGAATCCGAGAGGATTGGAGAAAGAGGCAAAGCTTGAACTAATTTGTGTTGGTGATAGTTGAATTGTGGATGGCGATGAAATAGTTGGATCGGAGTGATCGAGACGAGAAGTTAGCCTTCAGCAAAGAGTCACAGAGGTCAATGAGAGTTCATTCCCAAAGTGTTCATGATTTCCAGCGAATAGAGCCTCACCATGAGGCCATAAGTTGATGATTGGTCGTGAAACAGTGTCTGTTCATGATGATCACTGAACCCTTCCTGTTCGAGTGTCTGCAGCAATATTCTCCCTCTGCGCCAAGTGTCGCCTCCATTTTCCTTCCATGTACCGATCCTGCCGGACATGAGCCAGATGACACACTGGTTGGGGTTTTCGTGTTCCACCTGTGAGAGAAGTGACTGGAAGACCATTGGGATGCGAGAAGTACAGACTAAATCCAGTGTTGGTTGGTGGAATGCACTCGCTTTAAAGATATTGATCAGTAATACAAATGTTTGTTCGTATTCAGAGATCCATGATGAGATGTGACGATTGCGACTGATCTGGACGAGAGATGGTTCAATTGGAACCAACACTTCACGCAACACCACATCTCGGATTGATTCAGGGCTTATGCCCGATGCAGATGAGACAGTCGGAACAGATGCGGTGGAGGAGAGCTCAATGCAAGAAAGGAAAATGTCTAGAATGTAATTTAGGATGCTCTGTTTGCGAATCAGAGCGAGATCTCGCAGGCGTTGGGATGAAAGAATTCCTGTATAGAGTTTGGAGGACACAAGGTCCAGTCTGAGGGACGATGAACTCCAATCCAGACATTTGCGAATGAATGATAGAGTGGCCTTGAATATCGATGGATGGGACGAAGACACGAGCACAATCATTAAATCCACAAACTCTGCAGCTGGATTAAGTGAGCCTTGACCAACGGCCATCAAAAAGTCGTCGATAGTTCGGTGTTTGATTATCGAGGTGATCGAAGAAATGAACGTTGTAACTTTATCAAGGAGCTCCTGATCAAATGCCAGGTTATCTCGAACCATTGAAACAAGAGAGCGGAAGGCTGGAGTGATTGAATCAAGGGTGACAGGATCATTCCGATTCCAGGTCAAGAATGGAGAGTATTCTGGAGCAATACATTGATAACAAGGAGAAAAGGATGGATACCTTTGGAAGAGATCATCGTCTCGTTTTTGAACCCCCTATTCTACAAATCAGATACGAAAAAGGCAGTGCGGGTCCGATCATATCTGGCTCCTAGTTTATCGGTTCATCCAGTATGAATGGCGTTTGACGATGCATTCTATTGTGATCAAATCAATGAGATGAATTGTACATTTTCGTTTTCCAGAACAAAAAAGAATGGGTCAGGTTAAACCAGCTAGATGAGTCAGGCATTCTCACACGATTCTGTGGAAAATCTCGCAACAAATATCAGTTCCTGTGTGATCTCATTGGATTCCAATCCTCCACAATCCGTCACATCAGCTCCTTCTCTCGTTGTCTCAAGTGGTGGAGATTTCATCATCGACGGGACAACACTCACACGAACAGGCCTAAATCGGGGAGCTAATCTGGTCCGGAGCACTGTTCTCATTCCAGAACCGTTCACGTCTGGAATTGTCTCCATGACAATCACATTCCTCACATCTCCCTGGCTCTCTGGTATGTTCTCTCTTGTGACATTAATCGTCATTTTTAGAGATTGATGGTTTTGCTAGTATTGGTCTGATGGACTCAACATCTCGATTGCCCATACTCAACTCTTGCATTGGACATAATGTGAGCAGTCTGTTTCTCTCCCATCTTCTCTTCTCAGACTCTGTCGGTCTCGACACATATGGCTATCTGAGCTACAACACTCCATCGTCGGATTCACAGTGGCCTAACCTCTCTAATTTGGAGGAAGGAGATTGTGTTCGAATGGAAGTTGATCTTGACTCAACGCCTCGAACAGTGCAGTTCTTTAAGAATGGCGAAGCTGGAAGGTGTTACATGTCTGGAATCCCTTCATCAGTACGAATTGGAGTCTGATTCTCTTTTCTCTCATTTTTCATTTTTTTCACATTTTTCAGCTTAGTGTCCAAGGATACCAACTGTCTATCAGAATTGACAACATTTCTCGCCCCTCCAAGCCAACACCAATTTCGGAAGGAATGAGGGAAGTGAAGTGGTAATTCACAGCCGGAAAGAAACAATCACTTCAAGTTGTGTTCGGATTCTTCGGACATTCTACGCTTTTTCGTCCCTTTTCTCCATTTCTGCTTTTATGTCACGCCTCCTCTTTGATTGTCGGTTAAATGTTCGTCGGTAAGCGATGAGAAGACCAAAAGGGTGATTTGTTTGTTTTGACCAGAGAATCCTCGATAGTAAGAAAATCAGGAAGAGATGAAGTGAAAATATGACAAAACCAAATATTTCAAAGCTTAGAAACAGAGGCCTCCTCATACTTCGAAGGTGGAACAGGTGTTCACTCCAATCCAAATTGGGATTGAAGAGAGTTTACATCCAAAAAACGAAGACCGAAGAAACGGATAAACACCAAAAACGCGATCAAATCACCAAAGGAATCAACAAGACCCGACAGAAGAAGAGACGATGCAGTTGGAGCAAAATGATGACACGTCGTGTTGGACAATGAACAAGGGATCAGTGGGTGAGTGACGGAAAGGAGTCGAGGGGCAGGGAGAGATCCCCACAAAGCGGGTGGGAGAGCGAGGAGTGCCGAGGAAGGGGTTCAGACGAAGCAAGGAGCGGATGGACTTGTTGATTTGAAGTGCGGGGACGCAGCAGAGAAGGTCGACGCCACGAGGAGTGCTCAGCCAGACCCTTCATCCCATCCGACGTCTCCGAATCCGAACTTGGTGATGGTCGGCAGAGACGAGCACAAGGCACGATTGGTATTTCTACCGCCACAGACGAGCTATGATGTGTCATCTCTCATTTGGATGAAGGAACAGCGGGTGGATGTGATGGGAGTGATGGCAGAGATGTGTTTGGAGTCTTGTGTGACAAGAAAGAGGTGAGTTCGGCGATGGATCAGAACAGATGCGAGAGTTCATTTCCGCATCGCTCATCTGTACAGTGGAATGGTGTGTCCACCTTCGCCCGATGTTCAGCGATGAGAAGGGCAAACACGGAGGCGATTGAGGCGTCGAGGAGATTAGTCGCTGTGGACAGGCACGCGTTGAAAGTCGAGTTCGGCCAGAGAAGCCAACCCCGTTGTTGTGGTAATTAAAGCCCGTGTTTTGGAGAACCCCAACCGAATGAGACAGCTCCACCTCAATCCAAGTCCCGGAGTGCCGTTTTGAAGGAATCGGCTGCTTCGATTTTCTCCAGGTCACTTTCACGATATTAACGGAATCAGATTCTAGAGAAACGGTACAATTCCACAAAGATGAGCCGATAGATGGAGAAAAGTGGAACAGAACGTCAGTTACAGTGGTCGATGCGCGAGATGACATCGATGTGTTGGAGAAAGCGAGCCAGACTGATACAACATGTTTTGAGGCCAGACAACATCTTGGAATTGGAGAGCGAGAGCTTGTATGACCAGAGTCCACTTTCGTTGGAGCATCTAGGGATGAAATCAGAGGTGGAGAGCTCGAATTCTTGTTGAGATCTCAGGACTGATTTACTGCAGTTGAGTGACGTTCATTCCCAAACTGTTCACGAGTCTGGATGAGTTGAGGGTTATCAACCTTCCATGCATGGATGACTTGTCGTTAAGCAGTGTTTGTTCGAGTCCTTCAAGAAACCCTTCCTGTTCCAGTGTTTGCAACAATATTCGCCCTCTGCGCCAAGATTTGGCTCCACCCCACTGCCACCCCAGGATATAGGAAAAGAGCTTACTGATGGGTTCGTGACGGACGGATTCGTTTTCCGTTTTTGAGAGGAGCGACTGGAGTACCACTGGGATGCAAGAAGAACAGATGAAATCATGTGTCGGTTGGTGTAATGGACCAAAGTCAAAGATTTTGGTCAGTAAAATGAATGTTTCTTTGCATTCATCGTCCCACCAAAAGAGATAACGATTGCGACTGATCTGGACGAGTGATGGTTCGATTGGAACCAACACTTCACGCAACACCACATCTCGGATTGATTCAGGGCGTATGCCCGATGCAGATGAGAGAGTCAGAACAGATGCGGTGGAGAGGAGCTCAATGCAAGAGAGGAAAATCGCCAAAATGTCCTCCATGACGCTCTTATCCGCAATCAGAGGGAGACGTTGCAGGTTTTGTGATGAAAGAATTCCGGGAAAGAGTTTGGAGGACACAAGATCCAGTTTGAGGGACGATGAACAGCAATCAAGACATTTGCGAATGAATGACAGAGTGGCCTTGAATATCGATGGATGCGACGAAGACACGAGCACACTTATCGAATCCACAAACTTTGCATTGGGATTTATAGAGTCTCGTCCAACGGCCATCAAAAAGTCTTTGAATGAGTGAAAGAACATGACAGTCGTGGCGACCGAAGAAATGAACGTTGAAACTTTACTAAGGAGCTCCTCATCAAATCCCAAGTTATCTCGAACCATTGAAACAAGAGAATGGAAGGCTGGAGTGATTGAATCAAGGGTGGCTGGATCATCTGGAGTCCAGGTCAGGAAGGGAGAGTATTCTGGATCAATCAGACGTCAATGAGGAGAAAATGATGAATACTTTCTGATAAGGTCATTGTTAAGTAAATTTAGACTCAATATCGAGACTTGAGAGATGAACAGAACAAGAGGAGAACACTTCGATGGGACGATCACACCAGAATCTTTGAGGTGTGAACCTTTTTGCATTTCATGGGTTGGTAAACAATACCATACGCCTGGAAAACATGATTGAAATGACATTACCAAAGAAACCTTGTCTACCAAGAGACAGGGAGAGTGGTTGGAACGAGAGTGGAGTGTTTAATCGTGGTGACTCGATGAAATGCTCAAGATGATGCATCGAAAAACGAAGACTGAAGAAATGGATCAACACCAGAAACGAGATCAAATCACCAAAGGAATCAACAAGACCCGACAGAAGAAGAGACGATGCTGTTGGAGCAAAAGAATGACGTGTCGAGTTGGACAACAAACACGGACCAGCGAGCTGAGAGACGGAAAGGAGTCGAGGGGCAGGGAGAATCCTCACAAAGCGGGTGGGAGAGCGAGGAGTGCCGAGGAAGGGGTTCAGACGAAGCAAGGAGCGGATGGACTTGTCGATTGGAAGTACGGGGATACAGCAGAGAAGGTCGACGCCACGAGGAGTGCTCAGCCAGACCATTCATCCCATCCGACGTCTCCGAATCCGAACTCGGTGATGGTTGGCAGAGACATGCACAAGTCACGAATGGAACTTCTCCAGCCACAGACGAGTTATGAGGTGTCATCTCTCATTTGGATGAAGGAACAGCGGGTGGATGTGATGGGAGTGATGGCAGGGATGAGCTTGGAGTCTTGTGGGACAAGAAGGAGGTGAGTTCGGTGATGGATCAGAACAGATGCGAGTGTTCGTTTCCGCATCGCTCATCTGTACAGTGGAATGGTGTGTCCACCTTCGCCCGATGTTCAACAATGAGAAGGGCAAACACTGAAGCGATTGAGGCGTCGAGTAGATTTGCTACTCTGGACAGGCACGCATCGAAAGTGGCGTTCGGGCAAAGAAGCCAAGCCCGTTGTTGTGGCATTTAAAGCCCGTGTTTTGGAGAGCCCCAACCGAATGAGACAGTTGCACTCCTATCCAAGTCCCGGAGAGTCGTTTCGAAGCAATCGGTTAATTCGATTTTGACGATGTCACTTTCACCATACTAACGCAATCCAATTCTGCAGAAACTGCAGTATTCCACAAAGATGAGCCGATAGATGTAGAAAAGTGGAACGGAACGTCATTTGCAGTTGTGAGCAGGCGAGATGACATCGACGTGTTGGAGACAGCGAGCCAGACTGATCAATCATGTTTTGAGGCCAGAATCCGAGAGGATTGGAGAAAGAGGCAAAGCTTGAACTAATTTGTGTTGGTGATAGTTGAATTGTGGATGGCGATGAAATAGTTGGATCGGAGTGATCGAGACGAGAAGTTAGCCTTCAGCAAAGAGTCACAGAGGTCAATGAGAGTTCATTCCCAAAGTGTTCATGATTTCCAGCGAATAGAGCCTCACCATGAGGCCATAAGTTGATGATTGGTCGTGAAACAGTGTCTGTTCATGATGATCACTGAACCCTTCCTGTTCGAGTGTCTGCAGCAATATTCTCCCTCTGCGCCAAGTGTCGCCTCCATTTTCCTTCCATGTACCGATCCTGCCGGACATGAGCCAGATGACACACTGGTTGGGGTTTTCGTGTTCCACCTGTGAGAGAAGTGACTGGAAGACCATTGGGATGCGAGAAGTACAGACTAAATCCAGTGTTGGTTGGTGGAATGCACTCGCTTTAAAGATATTGATCAGTAATACAAATGTTTGTTCGTATTCAGAGATCCATGATGAGATGTGACGATTGCGACTGATCTGGACGAGAGATGGTTCAATTGGAACCAACACTTCACGCAACACCACATCTCGGATTGATTCAGGGCTTATGCCCGATGCAGATGAGACAGTCGGAACAGATGCGGTGGAGGAGAGCTCAATGCAAGAAAGGAAAATGTCTAGAATGTAATTTAGGATGCTCTGTTTGCGAATCAGAGCGAGATCTCGCAGGCGTTGGGATGAAAGAATTCCTGTATAGAGTTTGGAGGACACAAGGTCCAGTCTGAGGGACGATGAACTCCAATCCAGACATTTGCGAATGAATGATAGAGTGGCCTTGAATATCGATGGATGGGACGAAGACACGAGCACAATCATTAAATCCACAAACTCTGCAGCTGGATTAAGTGAGCCTTGACCAACGGCCATCAAAAAGTCGTCGATAGTTCGGTGTTTGATTATCGAGGTGATCGAAGAAATGAACGTTGTAACTTTATCAAGGAGCTCCTGATCAAATGCCAGGTTATCTCGAACCATTGAAACAAGAGAGCGGAAGGCTGGAGTGATTGAATCAAGGGTGACAGGATCATTCCGATTCCAGGTCAAGAATGGAGAGTATTCTGGAGCAATACATTGATAACAAGGAGAAAAGGATGGATACCTTTGGAAGAGATCATCGTCTCGTTTTTGAACCCCCTATTCTACAAATCAGATACGAAAAAGGCAGTGCGGGTCCGATCATATCTGGCTCCTAGTTTATCGGTTCATCCAGTATGAATGGCGTTTGACGATGCATTCTATTGTGATCAAATCAATGAGATGAATTGTACATTTTCGTTTTCCAGAACAAAAAAGAATGGGTCAGGTTAAACCAGCTAGATGAGTCAGGCATTCTCACACGATTCTGTGGAAAATCTCGCAACAAATATCAGTTCCTGTGTGATCTCATTGGATTCCAATCCTCCACAATCCGTCACATCAGCTCCTTCTCTCGTTGTCTCAAGTGGTGGAGATTTCATCATCGACGGGACAACACTCACACGAACAGGCCTAAATCGGGGAGCTAATCTGGTCCGGAGCACTGTTCTCATTCCAGAACCGTTCACGTCTGGAATTGTCTCCATGACAATCACATTCCTCACATCTCCCTGGCTCTCTGGTATGTTCTCTCTTGTGACATTAATCGTCATTTTTAGAGATTGATGGTTTTGCTAGTATTGGTCTGATGGACTCAACATCTCGATTGCCCATACTCAACTCTTGCATTGGACATAATGTGAGCAGTCTGTTTCTCTCCCATCTTCTCTTCTCAGACTCTGTCGGTCTCGACACATATGGCTATCTGAGCTACAACACTCCATCGTCGGATTCACAGTGGCCTAACCTCTCTAATTTGGAGGAAGGAGATTGTGTTCGAATGGAAGTTGATCTTGACTCAACGCCTCGAACAGTGCAGTTCTTTAAGAATGGCGAAGCTGGAAGGTGTTACATGTCTGGAATCCCTTCATCAGTACGAATTGGAGTCTGATTCTCTTTTCTCTCATTTTTCATTTTTTTCACATTTTTCAGCTTAGTGTCCAAGGATACCAACTGTCTATCAGAATTGACAACATTTCTCGCCCCTCCAAGCCAACACCAATTTCGGAAGGAATGAGGGAAGTGAAGTGGTAATTCACAGCCGGAAAGAAACAATCACTTCAAGTTGTGTTCGGATTCTTCGGACATTCTACGCTTTTTCGTCCCTTTTCTCCATTTCTGCTTTTATGTCACGCCTCCTCTTTGATTGTCGGTTAAATGTTCGTCGGTAAGCGATGAGAAGACCAAAAGGGTGATTTGTTTGTTTTGACCAGAGAATCCTCGATAGTAAGAAAATCAGGAAGAGATGAAGTGAAAATATGACAAAACCAAATATTTCAAAGCTTAGAAACAGAGGCCTCCTCATACTTCGAAGGTGGAACAGGTGTTCACTCCAATCCAAATTGGGATTGAAGAGAGTTTACATCCAAAAAACGAAGACCGAAGAAACGGATAAACACCAAAAACGCGATCAAATCACCAAAGGAATCAACAAGACCCGACAGAAGAAGAGACGATGCAGTTGGAGCAAAATGATGACACGTCGTGTTGGACAATGAACAAGGGATCAGTGGGTGAGTGACGGAAAGGAGTCGAGGGGCAGGGAGAGATCCCCACAAAGCGGGTGGGAGAGCGAGGAGTGTCAAGGAAGGGGTTCAGACGAAGCAAGGAGCGGATGGACTTGTTGATTTGAAGTGCGGGGACGCAGCAGAGAAGGTCGACGCCACGAGGAGTGCTCAGCCAGACCCTTCATCCCATCCGACGTCTCCGAATCCGAACTTGGTGATGGTCGGCAGAGACGAGCACAAGGCACGATTGGTATTTCTACCGCCACAGACGAGCTATGATGTGTCATCTCTCATTTGGATGAAGGAACAGCGGGTGGATGTGATGGGAGTGATGGCAGAGATGTGTTTGGAGTCTTGTGTGACAAGAAAGAGGTGAGTTCGGCGATGGATCAGAACAGATGAGAGAGTTCATTTCCGCATCGCTCATCTGTACAGTGGAATGGTGTGTCCACCTTCGCCCGATGTTCAGCGATGAGAAGGGCAAACACGGAGGCGATTGAGGCGTCGAGGAGATTAGTCGCTGTGGACAGGCACGCGTTGAAAGTCGAGTTCGGCCAGAGAAGCCAACCCCGTTGTTGTGGTAATTAAAGCCCGTGTTTTGGAGAACCCCAACCGAATGAGACAGCTCCACCTCAATCCAAGTCCCGGAGTGCCGTTTTGAAGGAATCGGCTGCTTCGATTTTCTCCAGGTCACTTTCACGATATTAACGGAATCAGATTCTAGAGAAACGGTACAATTCCACAAAGATGAGCCGATAGATGGAGAAAAGTGGAACAGAACGTCAGTTACAGTGGTCGATGCGCGAGATGACATCGATGTGTTGGAGAAAGCGAGCCAGACTGATACAACATGTTTTGAGGCCAGACAACATCTTGGAATTGGAGAGCGAGAGCTTGTATGACCAGAGTCCACTTTCGTTGGAGCATCTAGGGATGAAATCAGAGGTGGAGAGCTCGAATTCTTGTTGAGATCTCAGGACTGATTTACTGCAGTTGAGTGACGTTCATTCCCAAACTGTTCACGAGTCTGGATGAGTTGAGGGTTATCAACCTTCCATGCATGGATGACTTGTCGTTAAGCAGTGTTTGTTCGAGTCCTTCAAGAAACCCTTCCTGTTCCAGTGTTTGCAACAATATTCGCCCTCTGCGCCAAGATTTGGCTCCACCCCACCGCCACCCCCAGGATATAGGAAAAGAGCTTACTGATGGGTTCGTGACGGACGGATTCGTTTTCCGTTTTTGAGAGGAGCGACTGGAGTACCACTGGGATGCAAGAAGAACAGATGAAATCATGTGTCGGTTGGTGTAATGGACCAAAGTCAAAGATTTTGGTCAGTAAAATGAATGTTTCTTTGCATTCATCGTCCCACCAAAAGAGATAACGATTGCGACTGATCTGGACGAGTGATGGTTCGATTGGAACCAACACTTCACGCAACACCACATCTCGGATTGATTCAGGGCGTATGCCCGATGCAGATGAGAGAGTCAGAACAGATGCGGTGGAGAGGAGCTCAATGCAAGAGAGGAAAATCGCCAAAATGTCCTCCATGACGCTCTTATCCGCAATCAGAGGGAGACGTTGCAGGTTTTGTGATGAAAGAATTCCGGGAAAGAGTTTGGAGGACACAAGATCCAGTTTGAGGGACGATGAACAGCAATCAAGACATTTGCGAATGAATGACAGAGTGGCCTTGAATATCGATGGATGCGACGAAGACACGAGCACACTTATCGAATCCACAAACTTTGCATTGGGATTTATAGAGTCTCGTCCAACGGCCATCAAAAAGTCTTTGAATGAGTGAAAGAACATGACAGTCGTGGCGACCGAAGAAATGAACGTTGAAACTTTACTAAGGAGCTCCTCATCAAATCCCAAGTTATCTCGAACCATTGAAACAAGAGAATGGAAGGCTGGAGTGATTGAATCAAGGGTGGCTGGATCATCTGGAGTCCAGGTCAGGAAGGGAGAGTATTCTGGATCAATCAGACGTCAATGAGGAGAAAATGATGAATACTTTCTGATAAGGTCATTGTTAAGTAAATTTAGACTCAATATCGAGACTTGAGAGATGAACAGAACAAGAGGAGAACACTTCGATGGGACGATCACACCAGAATCTTTGAGGTGTGAACCTTTTTGCATTTCATGGGTTGGTAAACAATACCATACGCCTGGAAAACATGATTGAAATGACATTACCAAAGAAACCTTGTCTACCAAGAGACAGGGAGAGTGGTTGGAACGAGAGTGGAGTGTTTAATCGTGGTGACTCGATGAAATGCTCAAGATGATGTATCGAAAACGAAGACTGAAGAAATGGATCAACACCAGAAACGAGATCAAATCACCAAAGGAATCAACAAGACCCGACAGAAGAAGAGACGATGCTGTTGGAGCAAAAGAATGACGTGTCGAGTTGGACAACAAACACGGACCAGCGAGCTGAGAGACGGAAAGGAGTCGAGGGCAGGGAGAATCCTCACAAAGCGGGTGGGAGAGCGAGGAGTGCCGAGGAAGGGGTTCAGACGAAGCAAGGAGCGGATGGACTTGTCGATTGGAAGTACGGGGATACAGCAGAGAAGGTCGACGCCACGAGGAGTGCTCAGCCAGACCATTCATCCCATCCGACGTCTCCGAATCCGAACTCGGTGATGGTTGGCAGAGACATGCACAAGTCACGAATGGAACTTCTCCAGCCACAGACGAGTTATGAGGTGTCATCTCTCATTTGGATGAAGGAACAGCGGGTGGATGTGATGGGAGTGATGGCAGGGATGAGCTTGGAGTCTTGTGGGACAAGAAGGAGGTGAGTTCGGTGATGGATCAGAACAGATGCGAGTGTTCGTTTCCGCATCGCTCATCTGTACAGTGGAATGGTGTGTCCACCTTCGCCCGATGTTCAACAATGAGAAGGGCAAACACTGAAGCGATTGAGGCGTCGAGTAGATTTGCTACTCTGGACAGGCACGCATCGAAAGTGGCGTTCGGGCAAAGAAGCCAAGCCCGTTGTTGTGGCATTTAAAGCCCGTGTTTTGGAGAGCCCCAACCGAATGAGACAGTTGCACTCCTATCCAAGTCCCGGAGAGTCGTTTCGAAGCAATCGGTTAATTCGATTTTGACGATGTCACTTTCACCATACTAACGCAATCCAATTCTGCAGAAACTGCAGTATTCCACAAAGATGAGCCGATAGATGTAGAAAAGTGGAACGGAACGTCATTTGCAGTTGTGAGCAGGCGAGATGACATCGACGTGTTGGAGACAGCGAGCCAGACTGATAAAATAAGTTTTGAGACCAGAATCCGAGGGGATTGGAGACAGAGGCAGATCTTGATTCAATCCGTGTTCGTGACAGTCTCATTGATGATGGTCATGGAAGAGTTGGATCTGAGAGATCGACATTTGGAGTTGGCCTTCAGCAAAGAGTTATAGTGGTTCAGGAGTGTTCATTCCCAAAGTGTTCATGATTTGAAATGAGAAGATCTTCACCATGAGGCCATAATTCGATGATTGGTCGTGAAGCAGTGTCTGTTCGAGTCCTTCAAGAAACCCTTCCTGTTCGAGTGTCTGCAACAATATTCTCCCTCTCCGCCAAGTTTCAGCTCCATTCCTCTTCCATCTGCCGATGCAGCTGGACACAAGCCAGATGGCGAACTGGTTGGTGGATTCGGTTTCGACTTTTGAGAGAAGTGACTGGAAGACCATTGGGATGCGAGAAGAACAAACAAAACGCAGAGTTGGTTGGTGGAATGGACTAAATTCAAAGATATGGGTCAGTAAAATGAATGTTTCTTTGCATTCATCCTCCCATGATGAGATGTGACGATTGCGACTGATCTGGACGAGAGATGGTTGAATTGGAATCAACACTTCACGCAACACCACTTCTCGGATTGACTCAGGGTGAATGTTGGAAGTGGTGGTTCGGGATTGGATCGGGCCTGTGTCGGCCAGTTGGATTCCTATTCGAAGAATGCATGTTATGTCCAACATGACGTCTCTGTCCTCAACCACAGAAAGATCACGTAGATATGGTGTCGAAATAATTCCGCGAATGAGGGTTGAGGAGATCAGGGCCAGTCTGAGGGATGATGAACACCAAGAGAGACATGTGCGAATGAAAGTGAGAGAATCTTTGAAAATCGATGGATTGGACGACGATAAGAGTGTTGCGATCGAATCCACAAACACTGTAGCAGTGTCTGGTGAGTCTTGTCCAATCGTAGTCAAAATATAATCAGCAGAATTGGACCTTTCGATCAGCGAGGTGATCAACCGAAAGAACGTTGAAGTTTTCCTTACAAGCTCGTCATCAAACGGATAGTTCTCTTTGAGCATCAGAACAAGAGAGTTGAAGGAAGGAGATAGAGTTTCAACAGAGAAAGGATCATCTGGATTCCATTTCAGAAATGGAGAGGAATCTGGACCAATTAGGTGAAAATGAGAAGAAAATCATGGATACTTTCTGATAAGGTCATTGTTAAGTAAATTTAGACTCAATTTACGGACAATGAAGATGAACAGAGCGAGCGGTGAACACTTCGATGGGACGATCGATACGCACGATTCGAGAGAGCGACAATTCAAGGCTCTTCTTGTAAATCGGACTACTGTCACGACATTCACGAAGAGATTAAGGGAAGACCTTCCGAAACTTCTTTCTGAGATGGCTAAGAAACTCCGAGTGAAAACAAAAATGTGTTGGAAAGGGGATGATGGATTGCGAGATAAAACGGGAAATGGATTGACATGACAACACAACAAAAAGTGAGTGACGGTTCGGGGTGGTCCACAACGAGTTCTGTGCAATGTGCGCAGCAGAGTCGATGCCGTGTTCGTCGTTGAGGGAGAATTCGAGGAAGTGACAGATGGTGAGAAGAGAGAGCAATTGCCAGCTCCTGTCTATACAGACACTGAAGTGAAGACACCATGATGATTCGCGATGATGAATATTCTGAATCGACATATTTCATCCATTTCTGTTGGTTCGATCGCACCAGACAACGAGAGAGTCATTCTCTGGTTGTTCATGTCGGTTTTCGTCGCACTCGCTGAACCTGCACCCAGTCTGGATAGTTGCTCTGATCAAACTGGCTTGGACGAATTAGCGGTCGAATATCGGATTGCTTGACCGGTGCTTGTCTCACACCATTTTCTTGAAGATCCTGCGGCGATGGGAGACGTCGTCTTTTTTGAACCGAAACGATCGTTCGGCCGAAGTCATCGATGACGGTGTGCGATGCATTGAATCGTGTCGGGAGGGGGGGTTGGAATGGATTGAACTGAGGTGTCTTCTTCGGCTGTGCGGGTGGGAGAGACGAGGTGGAGATTGTGTTGGAGAGATTCTGGTGGATGACGGTGTTCTGTGGCGGAGATAACTTCGGTTGAGCTATGGGATGTCCAATATTATCCGAATCTGCTGCACTTGACTGTTTAATCATTCGCACTGCTTTTCGTTGTCGCGGCTCAACATTCGGTGCAGTTTGAGGCCGAATAAGAATCGGTTGGCCCGCAGTAACGGTTGTAATTGGTGATTCCTCGTGTTTTTCTGTCGAAACAGCAACAATGACGTCTGGTTCTGATGATTGCTGTGGCGAGAAGACAGGTTTTGGTGAAGGTGGATCAATTTCTGGGGATTGTTCGACTTTTGGTCCAGGATTTGGTTGATAACATCCAACTTGGAAGACTGGTTGAGAAATCGTCGACATGACACGGAGAAAGTATTCTGGGATCGGAATTCCGGCGTCTCCAAGAACCCGTCTGGAAAACAATGAGAGAACAACAAATAAGGAGAGAAACCTGCAAATGAGGTTTATATCTGAGGCAGAAGGACGTTTGTCAGGGATTTTGTTGAGCATTGAACGATGGAGGAGAGATAGCGATGCTGAATATCTCGACGGAATGTCAGGAGCAATTTTGGACTGCGACATCTTCCTCATCACTTCTGCCAGCGATCTTCCATCAAATGGGACTTGAAATGTGCAGAGTTCATGTCTGCAAGGCATCATAAAAACTAATTACAGACAGCACGATTCCCAGCGACCAAATGTCGGTATAAGACGTGTATGGCTTGTTTTCACACATTTCAGGCGATAGATAAAGAGGAGTCCCATACAGAGAATGTTTCATGAGGTCATCTGCTTGTAGTTGGACCGAAACACCAAAATCTCCAAGTTTCACAATTTCATCGTCGAACATGAAAATATTCCTGCAAAATCAACAAAAATGGGAGCACAAACTGGGACTTAATGTCGCGGTGGATGATTTTGTGATCGTGGACGAATGCTAATGCTCCTGACAGCTGAACCATGATTGACCAGATTGATTCTTCTGAAAACGGTCTGTAAAATGATGAAATGGGAAAGAGGCAACTTTTTTCTTGATGCTCTCCTGTCTATTTCCTCACGAAGATCGCCGTTTGGTGCGTATTCTAACACGAGGTAAATCGAACCACGTTCTCGGAAAAAACCTAACAAAACATGACAATATCGACACAACACACTATGACAGGTGATTATATTGGGATGGTGAAGAGTGGATAGGAAATAATATTCTTGCAGAGGATCATGACGACTTCCAAGTTCGCTTTGTGTTCGTTCCTTCAGAACCTTCAATAATATGAACGAAAAGGATGCAAAAGGAAAATATAGAAAACAAACAAAGAGTTCGTTCGTTTTCTTGTTGATCGCCTGATAATTAGAAAAATGGGAGGTGAAACAAGATTGAAATCTCAAACTGTCCAAGAACGATAGAAAAACGAAGAAAAACACACCACGATACACTGATCCCTTGGGAGTTCGAGCAATTGTTCCTTGGACAATGAATTCTCCCAATTTCATCGCCACAAGAGCGAAAAGAAAAGAATGTGGTTTGATTGAGACGAGATCGTTAAATGTATTGTAATAAAGGAAACCGAGCAAACACCTGTTGGAGATGGTGTAAGAGATAGCTGAGCGTAGTTCATAACTCAGCTGAAATGTAAATTAAAGCAAAACCATAAAAAATAAAAGAATTAGGGAAAGACTATTTGGAACACCAGTGGAGGCCTACCCTCCGTTCAGCTCCTCCTCAGCCTCACTACTCACATCCCCATTCATCACTCTCTCCAACGACGTGTCCGTCTCCCTCGATGCTTTATGAGAACGATCGCGTCTTGCAGCTGGTTTGGGGTTCTGTGACGAGGAATTGTAAGTGTTCTCGTCGCCTCTCTCCGCTACAGACGTGTGCGTGTCGTTACGAAGAGGAGAGGCATTCCCCGTGTGGATTGTGCTCTCGTTCTGCCGACTTGGATCGTGGTGGCTGGAGTCAGTGCGATGTCGAGACCGCAACTTGTGTTTCGAGCGAGCACGCGAAATCTTGCTTCGTTGCTTCTCTTTCTCCTTCTCCAGATTCTTCTGTTTGTATCTTCTGGTGTATTTGAGAAGCTCTTCCAACACATTTTGCAGCATCGTTCCATCATCCACCGCTTCTTCCACATTCTCCTTCTTCTTTCTTTTCTTCTTCGACGCCATTTCAAGACGTGTCGACACGTGTTCCGGCAATTGCATAATCTGCGCTGGAATATCCACACATGCGGTCTCCGAGCGAGTCATTTCAAGCGCTCCTGGCCCTTCACCGTAAAAGATGGTTGGATCGTGGCTTGGGAGCCCTGTCAGCTGCGAAAGAATGGATTGTTCGGGCGAGGATGGCGAGCGAGGGGTGTGGCGAGGATGAGACGGTGTGTCTTGAGGCGTTCGGACATGATGTGATCCGTCTTTCTTTCGTCGAGCATTGGAATGTCGTTTTGCGAGCAGAACACGTCTTTCTCTTTCGATTCGAAGGAGCAGGTAAGCATCCATTCGTTGTAACACAATCAACTCCTCCATTTCTCTTCTCTCTCCTTCACTCAGGTCGCTCATCTCGCTCAGTTCGTCCGTCTCTGTCACAAGCGAGTCCATCAGGTACTTCAGAAGATGGTAATCCACGCTCTCTGATCTGTCCGAATGAGGTGTCGATTTCAGCGTCGGACCAGGGCTCGTCTTTCGCCGATGCCGATGTGAATGCCTTGTCTCCGGGGGAAGGTTCTTCTGTGTCTGTGAGCGATGCTGTCTCGTCAGCTTCTCGTGCCCTTCCACATCGTGTCTTCTGCTTCGATGTCGATGATTCTCCGTCTTCACGCTCCTCTCCCTTCGATGTCTCCGATGTCTGGGAGACGAGGGAGGCGGAGATGGCAGTGTTGTCTCGTCTGGATTCGTTGGTTGTGAGTCCTTCGCTTCAGCGTTAATTCCAACCAAGAACGGCATCGTATTTGACGTCACAAGCGCTGGTCTGCTGACAATCGGCGAGTGTGGTGGAACCCGTGCTGGGAGAGACCCAGAAGTGGATTTGTGCATTCGCTGTTGATGTGGAGGTGAGTTGAGTTGCGGAGGCGGACGGGATGGTTGGGCGGAGATGGGGGAGATGGTGGAGGCAGAGTCAGAAGGAGCGGGTTTGATTTGAGAGTCGGAATTGTGAAGAGTGTGGAGACTTTGGAGTCCGCCACTCGAATTGCTCAGATGGAACTTTGAATCACACGCGGAGAACGACTGTTTCGAGTTTGTTTGAGGGTCAGCCTGAGGTTGATGCGGCTGGGTTTCATGAAGATTCAAATCAACCACTTCAGACATTTCATCGTGACCAGCAAAGTCTCCCCATTCACTCTGTCCATCCTCGTCGATTGTGAGAGACGTCAAGAATGGATCGTGAAGTCGTCGATGGAGATGAATGTCTTGGTGTTGGAGTGTCTGCAGTTGTGGCTGCGACATCGACAGAACATGTGGATTGACTGGAGTGATTGGAGGGACCTTGGGTTCTTCTGAACAAATCGATGGAGGTCGTGTTGAAACGAGAACAGGCGACGATTCCTCACCCAATTGTGATTGTGAAGCCGAGTGGGAAGAGATGGACGAGAGGTATTCCATGCTCTGCTGAGAAACAAGCAGCGAGTCATCGATCGAAAGTGGATCAGGCCGTGACATGAACTCTGTCATCGCTGGAGTCATCGCCATCGTGTTCCGTCGTCCATTCGGCGAGTCTGGCGATGTCGTTGTTGAGTGGTTGTCGTGCAGAAGCCGGTTTGCAGCAGCTGTCTTGGCGATCTCAGACTGTGCGTGTCGGAGTGGAGAAAGATTGGTCATCGTATGTGACATCCTCTTCCTCGCATTTGAGAGTTTCGACAACGCATGTGTGGCCGCCCAATCGCCAGCTGCTCCGTTGTTTCCGTGTTGACTGAAGGAAATCGAAGATGAAGGTGTCATTCCAGATGTGCTGGAATATGTGAGTGATGTTGAACTCTGTGAACCGATTGAAGTGCTCTGTGACGTCAGGTGATGAGGGATGGGACGCATGCGGGTGCGAAGACGCTGTTCGGGGGAGACGGCAACAGGAACGGCAACGGTATTCGCGCGGTCTCGAACATTGCGTGTGATTGGTGTCATGTTGGGGAGTGACTCGATGAGTGACGAGGGTGAGAGTTGAGGCATGCCCAGCGCTTTCCGTCGAAGCATCTCTTGTTCTGATTCGTATTTGATCACACTCGAACTGTCTGTCGGCTCGTGTGAGAGAGGAGCGAGGGATTGTGATTGGAATTCGGAGTGGTCGTCTGGAAAGACGTGTCCGGTTTCGAGAGAGGTTGTGGAGAGATGAGAGTATTCAGAAGCGAGCGAGACATCCGTGGAGCGGGCAGAGATTGTTGCGAGTTGCGGCGAGATGGATCTGAACGTAGGGGAGGGGATGGGGGAAGTTGGTTGGGTGTTGACATGGACAGTCTGGTCTTGCGATGAGTTTGAAAACTCGAGCGACGAATCCGGGGTCGCTGTTGGAGGCGGGACGAAAGGAGTGTGGGTGCTTGAGAATGGAGGAGTGGAATTCGATGAGGATGGTGTTTGAGGGGTAGTTTTGATGATCGGATCAGTTTCCAGTTCAACTGTCTCCTTCTGAACCAAAGGCTCTGAGACGAGCGACAGTTCGGGAACCTTCTTTTCCTTCTTTTCTTCCACCTGCTTCTGTTCACCAACCACAGCTCGGCTGTGTTGTGGATGAGGTGGAAGAGAAGCAAGTTGTGTGAGAGATTGAGATCGGAAGGGAGAATCGAGAGGCAGATCGCCTTCAAGCTTCCTTCTTCCCTTCGCCGAAAGCGGCGGAAGAGCAGCGCGATGATTCAGGCTCTCCTTCGAATGAGTCGTTGACGACGAGTGCATCGAAACCTGCGACATTTCCGTGCTGGACGACGTTGTTCTCAGATGCAATCCTTGTGTCGGCGAGAAGTGAGTCGCAGCGACTGATGGAGAACTTGTGATTTCCCCACTTTCGCTCGTGAGCATCTGTTGGATGGGAGAGAAGTTCATTTGGTGATGGTATCCATCATTCTGTCCCAGCTGTCCTCGGAAGTTCAGATGGGCTGTGTGAGGCTGAAGAGACGTGCTCGTCATGGACTGATTGAAGATCTGACTGACTTCGTGAATATCCATGTCTTTTCTTGAATCCGTGTGTGGGAAGAACAATCTTGGTGGGTGTGATGCAGGTGTGATCACAGTCGCTGCACTCAGCGTGCTCGGATGAAGACGAGCGGGGAGTGTCTGAGCCGAATTGAACGGCACAGCATTGCCTGACTGTTTTTGGTGAGACGGAGAGAGATGTGGATACGGCACAGAAATGAACGGCGGACGAGCAGCAGGCCGTGTGTGTGACGTCTTCTGTTCGGGTGTTTTCTGATTGATGCTGACTTGGCGAGGGGAGATGGAGAACTGTCGAAGGAAGTGAAATGCGGTTTCTGTTTCCTTCCAAATATCGTCTGATCCTCCAATCTGTCTCAAACTGTTGCTCTCGTCTTCCTTCCAGCTGAACACAGCGTGTGACAGGTCTGAAACCGTCGACGAATCGTTGGAAGACACCGATTCTGTGAAATCACTGCGAAATCGGTTCATCGAACGAAGCGATCGTGTGACAGTGCGTCGATAGAACTTGTCCGTCCAGTGCTGGTTGATCAACCTGGCTGTCGGCAGGCATTGCGTGTGTTGATCTCTCCCACTTTTAATTTCACCAGCGAGTGGCGTGGGTGGGATATTGTCTGGCTGCAGAGCGGCCGAGGCAACGAGAGTGTGTGTCACGTCTGGCGGAACCATCGCCAGAATCTCAGACATTGGAACAGTGCCATTGGCGATGAGGGGCGTGAGAGCGGCTGCAGGGTCGATTGTTGAGAACGGAAATGTTGAATGTGTGCTTGCCCACGATTCTTGAGAATTGCCCGAGTTGGAAGTGGAGTCGAGAGAAACGAATCGAGGCGAGTCTGTCGCAGACGAGGCTGGGATGGCGATTCCTCGGGATTGCGTCTTGCTGCTGTTGGAACTGTTCGGTTCCCGAATGAACTGCGATGGATGGATCGGAACGGGCAGTGGGACGTTCCCTGGTTGTTTCTTTGCTTTGTCCGAAGTTGGTGGAGTGTCCTCTTCATTCGACAACGAGAACGAATCGTTCCTTCCATTAATCGAGTCCCTAACCGCTAAATATTGAAGGACCTGAGCAATGTGGAGTGAGTTGTCGGTGTCCAGCTGCATCCAATCAGCTCCGATCGGTGAGAGAGTGCCATCCGACAGTGCTTGGAACAATTCGTGTCCAACCCCATCTTCCAAACTTCGACTGTGCTGTTCCTGAGTGTGGTGGAGACGAGGAGCGTTGAGATTTTGGGAAGGGATGATGAGGCGAGAGGCTGGAGGGAGTTTCACGGTTTGCGGAGGCGGAGTGAATGGGGCGAGGGAGGAGCAGGATGGGGTTTTATCGTCTTCGGTCATAGTTCGGTGGTCCTCGTTTGTTGAGGACGGAAGAGACGATGACGACATCAAAGAAGAATGTGGAGATGTGCCAAAAGACGAGAAAAACGAGGTTGGGGACTCGCTCCCGGAAAATGAGTGATAAGACATGCGCGACAAAGTTGATGAGACGAAATCTGAGGTTTGTGTTGGAGAATATGAAAGACCGTGAGAGGAATTGGACAAAGCCGAGCGGCCCGATCGAACAGAGTCGAGCTGGTCCAGAGCTGCTTCTGAATCCTGCTGGCGAGGGGAGATTGTGGGGAGAGGCGGGATTTGGAGATTAGGATGAATAGGTCTAATATTTGATGGTTTATCATCAACCATATTAGTAATGGGTGACGATTGACGAAGTGGACGGTTAATGAAGGAGTTTGAGCGAGTTTTGATGGATGGGGTGGTTGGAAACGGTTGGGAGTGGGGAAGATAGAATGATTGCTGGAGAACAGCCATCTGACCTGTGCTTGCAGCTAGTGGGGTGGGCGTGGCTTGATATAGACCACGTGCTGGAGTTGGCGGAAGAGTTGATGGGCGTTGGGCGATCGGCTCTACAGTTGAAGGAGACAACGACGAGGACGTCGAAGAGGATGTACGGTTTGAAGAACCAAGAGATGATGTCGATAGGGGATGGAGAAGATGTGAACTTGAATTCTCTTGGAGTGGTGTCGTCAGATCTTGGAGTGGCTCATTTCCCAAAATATTGGATGGCAATCCCGCTATATCAGATGAAGAGTCTTTGTCTGAGCTAGATACGGGATGGACAGGCTTGATTCCAGAATCAGGCCGGGGTACTTGGAGAATCCCTGATCGCCTTTGCTCGTTCATGAAGAATGCCTCCTCCAACGATGATTGACTTTCTATGACAGGTAGGGCGAATAGTTTCTCAAAAATGTTTCGAGCCTTCTTATTTCTCCGTTCTTTCGCCAATTTTCGTGATTTGAGCTTAGTTCTGTACGTCGATGTTGACTGGAACAAGCTGGATTGCCTGGGAGAAATTGCAGACGAATCACTCGTCTCAGATCCATATTGCCGATTGTGCCGACGACGATGTTCAGGTTTTGACGATGGTGGCTTTGCTGCGGATGTTGATTCCGGATTTGATGATGTTTGATCTTGCGATGTGGTTCGGTGGAATCCGTGAATATAGTGATGAGAAACCTGTGATGAGCCAATTGGATATTGGGGGTGAGGCGGAAGCCCTGTTTGAGGTGATAGTGGCGGTAGAGAACTGCCTTCACGAGGTGAGACTGTTCGATGACTGAAACTGTGATCAGACGTAAATGATCGATCTGTTAAAATAGATTCCTGGACAGAAAATGGTGTGGTTTGTTCTGTGGAGGCATGTGAATGAGAGAATCGATCGTCCAAAGTACTGAGAGGATCTCTTCTTGATGGTGAAGAGGTATTCGACGAATAAGAAGCCTCTGGAACTGATGGACCAGGACGAATTGCAAGAAGTGATTCTGAAGGTGGTGGGGTTTGATGAAGTAACAGAATTGCCGCTTCAAGACCAGAACGGAGCTGAAGGAAAACTGAGAAGAAGAATGAGATACATGTTCAGGGATGGAGGTTGTTGAGAGGAGAGTCTGCAGAGATTCAACTGCTTGGGAATGATCCGAAACTATTGGTATGTGTCAAGTGGATTATTTCGTGAAAAAATGACAGGAAATACCTCTGGACTGCGTATCGGATACAGTGTTCTCTGATGATTGTTCTGTGATCATGATCTATTGAGAAAGGAGGGCTTCAAAGGATCTGCACCCTTGAATAAGACCCTTTCCGTGATTGTGGAGAAAATGATTCAGTACAAAAAATAATGGGCAAACAAAGAATCGTTGATTGGACATGGTCGGTACGGGGAACGGTTTCTAGTCACGATCATCACCTTATGTGTATCCCTTCGAGATTTCTCGACTTCTTCCTTTTCGACGCTTCATTCGGAGTTTTCAGTTTCTCACTCCTTTTTCCGTCCTCAGTTCACCAAAGCATTTTCATCCTAAACTTTTCAACGATGTTACCATCTTCTTACCATCATATCCTCGTCTGCAACTCCTATGCTTGTTTGATTACCTCTTTTCCTCCCATGATCCTCAAAATCATCATCATCCCTTCATCAATCCTTGAACAATTATTCAGGTTGTCGTTTTACGTACCATTCTTTTTACACTTTCTTGTTTCATTTTCCAGATGGCACCTCATGTTCTCTTCCTTTATCGACTCCTGATTGAGTTGACGATTGTCATCCATTTTTTCTGTTCTTTGAAGATCATTTTTCATTCAAGCTTTTCATTCTTGGTTTACATCTCCTTCAGACAGACGCTCTGCCGCTCATCATTGAAGTAGTCGTCTTATTCTCGAAGATATCGCATCGAACAGTTCCTGAAGAATCTGACGTGTTGAACGAACAATAACGTTCAAATAATGGAAAAATGTTGACAACAACCAACCAAAACGAGATAAAAGACATCAATGACGGTCTACACCTCATATAACAGATGATTTGGAAATGGTGACACAATCACGTCATCCGCAAAACGCAACTTCATGGAAATCTGTGCATAAAGACTGAATTCAAACATTCGACGAAATATGGGATACTGACAAGCTATTCATCCAATTTGAATGCTGATCTCGAAGTATATCTCTGGTTTCGAGTGACGTCGCCTGAGAACAAAACGAGAAGTGAAACCTTGGATAGAGCAGATCATGATAAAAAGAGAGCTGAAATTCGTTTTTGAAGGTGTGTGAAAGGTGTTGACTAAATTAGAACCGAGAAAGCGTGATGAATGAAAATATATTTTTTCACTTCAGTGTGAGAGCGTATCTTCAGATGAAAAATTTTGGTAAGGATATACTTTCAAGCTCCATGCGAAAACTGCAGAGATAAAGAAGGAAGAGATGAAAGAAGAAAAAGTATCGAGCGAATCTGCCAAAAAGTGGAAAAACAGATCGCAAAATGGAGCCCGAATGAAGAGATATAGCGGACAATTTTCCACATAAGCTAGAAAGCAACGCGAATAAAATGTCTCAATGAACAGAAAAAATATCGAAAATCACCATCAACGATGACCTCGCCAATCTTTCAGTGAAACATGACTGACAATAATCGTCTTGTTTGAAGGAGATATTGTGAATAAAATGATCGAGGGATACAAGAGAGACTGATTCACGTCCGGTAAAGTAGTTTGCAAACATTTTCTGTCGCATTCTGGTCACAGTAACGTGCAGTGAAAAACAATCTTATTCATGGGCATGATCTCTTCACATTCTCCATGAAAGACCACATTTTCAAATACTCTTATGCTGAAACCCCTATTCAACCTTGTTCTACCGATTCCGATCGGATGTTCATCTCGGAACGTGAACCTTTCCTCATTTACTCGACACCCTCATTTTTCAAATTCGACGAGGTATCGGCCATCTACTGTTCGCTTTCTGCCCTTGTGAAAGCGGAATATCCATTTGACAATGCTCTTCAAGACAGAGCTGCCCGATTTTTGGGGATCCTCGGGCCACAATTGGGACATTTCGAACTGGCGAACAAACTCATCACTGACCTCGTTCCAACTTCAGACGGATCCAATTCTGGCATTATTGACAGCATTTTCACTCTTCTGTCGTCTCCCCACTCGACTATTGTTTCTGCAGCGTTGTCTTTCCTCCATGCGACGACAAGAGCTTCATCTGCAGAGATCCGATGTCAACTCACATCCTTAGATATCATCACCAATGTTTTAACAACTGTTCAACCTCATTCACGGCCAATTTCGGGTCACGAAACGATTTTCATGGATCTGATCGGAATCCTCAATGATTGCATCTTCCTCGCTTATCCGTCGTCTCTCAATGAACTCGGCATCACTTCTGCCGTCGACAAACAATACCATCGTGAAATGATCTTTCAAAAGGTCGTGATTCCATCGTCTCCATTTGTTGCGTTTCTGATCTCAAATCGACACTTCCTCTATAGACACAAATTCCCCTCCTTCACGCAATTATTTGACCCATTCATGAGTCTCTTGAGCACACTCCTTCTGTTCGGCCCGTATCATCGTCCAACATTCGATAATGTTTTCGCATCTCCGATTGCGATGATATTGACAAGTTGTTACTCGCTCGTCGAAAACTGGAATCCCCTCTGGACAACACTCTTCCAAATCGCCGATTCGCTCAAAAAAAGGAAGACAGAAGGCCCAGAAGTGGCCCGATCTGGAAAACAAATATTCCGAGCTCTTTTCTCAGAAGGCTTCGAAAACATGCTCGAACAGACGTTGTGGCGAAGCAAGGATGATTTGTTTGATGAGATGATTGTTCAACATTGTCACTCTATCTCACATTCACTGGGATCGAATATGAAAAGGCGGTAACCTTGTTCTTCGTTCTATCACGAGCTAAAGAGATCCCAAGTCATCCAATCATCCCTGAACAAATCATTACGATCCAATTATCTCTCGCGTTCTCTTCTTCAGGACCAACACCATCACAAATGTCGTGTATCTCATCGAAATGGGATACGTCACACCGACCTCTTCCTGGCTAGCACCCCCCTGCAAAGAACACTCCGAACGACTGATCGAAGGAGAAGCTTCGACTCAGCTCACAACTGGACAACTGAACAGAGAGGCATTCCACCTCTTCACTCTTCAGTCGTCAGTGTCAACTTCCAACGCCGGACAGGAGCAGATCCACCGGCCTACCCGATTCCGACGATGAATGTGTGGTTTTTGACGGGAAGGGTTGGAGTAAATTTGAGATTGTCTCTTCGTGCATCGATTTCTGTTCATCTTGACAGACTCAGCCACTTCTTCTCATCTTATTTCAACTTCAACGACTTTATCTTTTCCATTTTGAGGAGGAGTGACAAGATCAAGGATACACTGTGAAAATACTGATACAGTTGATGACGTGAGATTTTGATGGTTGTGATCAGAAAAAAAGGGCCTGATTGATTCCATCCCTCAATCTTCAAAAATCTGATCTCGGCCTAGATCTGATCCGAATCATGATCATACTCTCGATCCTTCTCTACTTCTTGCAACCAATATTAACTGTCACTTCCCAAACAACGAATCCATCAAATCTCACATCACTTTTGGACACCATACAAACCATCGCAGATCCTCTATCGAATGAAATTCATGTTACCTCGATTCCAGAAGGAACATACATTGGAAGAAACATCAAAATCGTGAGCAGGTGTCTTCAATTGTCTGGAGAACAGTCGAACAAAAGATCATCACCAGGAACACACGTTATCCCGCAATCTGGTTCAGACCTCAACAAAAGTCACAAAAAGTTCACCATGCACACTGGTGAGAATTGTATATTCTCATTAGACAATTCAACCCTGTCTTTGAAATCGCTCCACTTTTCGCTCGTCGACAATTCTGAAGAAACAAGAAAGCAGAAGAACAACACTCCCCCGACAAGACTGGCTATTGTTTCAGACAGCATGTTGACAATCTCTGACAGTACAGTTGAAGTCTCGTCGGGTACAAGTGCGATTCTGATTTCGGCATCGAAATTCGAGGAATCAACGAGTTCATCATCAGTTGTGGTGAACAAATGCTCGATCTCGTGCGAAATCAACCAATTTCGTGGTCTTGTGGAAACAGCAGCTTTTCCAGATTGTGGATCATCAAGATCAATCTCGATTGTTGGCTGTTCGTTCAACTCACAAGAAGTTCTCGGAACCGACGGGATTGGCCTCTCACTGACACGAAAAACTCGAAAGAATGTCGATGCAGTTGGAACGATCTCGTCATCGCTGATTGGTTGCTCGTTTGTGAACATGAGTTCGATTGGCTCATCATGCCAGCCAAAGCTGTTGCATTTGTCCCAAAAGATGTTGGGATGTGTTGTGTCGTTGTCAAGTTCACATTTGTCGGGATCGACGATTCGGGATGTGAACAATGGAGGGTCCGTTTTGTGCTCGAATTCCTCCTTCTCCTCCCTCCTCTCCTCCCCCAACACCGACACCGACTCCACACAAGGCACAGTCACTCTCCCCAATGGCACCTTTCCATTTGTTGATAATGGCACTGTCTATTCCTTCGACGAGCAAAGCGGGACCGACTCATCCATCGCGTCCTTCTCGCACTGCCACTTCACTGGTGCCAACTATGCTGACGAAGTCCGCCCACTCACTTTCGAACAGTACCCAGGCGCTGTCTCCATCATCTCCTGCTCGTTCACGGACTTCCACTCCAATCTCTTGGGAGGAGTGGTGTCGTTCTCTTCCTCCAAGACTCGATTGGGCAGAGTGTGTTTCACAGTCACATCGTCGAACTTCACGTTTTGCTCAGCCCAGTTTGGTGCAGCGATAGACCTTTTTGCTTCAGACGATGTTATCATCGATTCGTGCCGTTTCGAACACTGTTCGCCATCTGACACTGTTTTGGCGGAAGGAGGTGGACTCAATCTTCATGGATCCGAGCTGGAAGACCACATCCCACAGTTTCAATTCGTTGGTTGTGTCATCGCTGACTGCTTGGCGAGATCGGCTGGAGCAGGTGTGAGTATTGCTGGAGAGAGCCATCTGACGATTGTCGACACCAAGTTTGAACGCTGCGAGTTGATCACTGGATTCGACATCACTTTTGGTGGAGCAATTGGCATGTTTGGGGAGACTGCGTTGACAATGGAGAGGAGTCACTTCATCGAATGCTTGTCCAGACACGGGGGAGGGGCACTTGCGTTGTATCACAATCAAGACGTCCATATCTCTGACACTCTTGTGAAGAACTGTTACTCTGGATCGACTGGTGCCATCTGCATCCTCAACATGGGAAAGAGTGCAAATATATCGTTCTCACATGTTTTATTTGATGGGAATTCGATTGGAAATGACACAACATTCTTCCCAATGTTCTTGTATTTCGGAGCAAATTCGACAAAGTTCACCGATGTCGCTTACATGTGCCCCTTCTTCTCGGTCATGCCCGCAATCACTTTTGACGATTGTTACACAACAATCAGTACCGACTCAACTGGAATGATAATCGGAAGAACAGAGCTGGAGACGGATGTGTACGACCCTGAACGGTATTTTCATGACGAGTTCAACAAGATTGGTCCACTGCTGACAGCGGAACCAACAGCGAGAGTGAATGAAAAGACCGGAAAGATCGTGTTGGAGATGAAGGGGAAGACACCGCTGAAGTCGCAGGAATATGAAGTGACTATGAAAGAGGACTCGAATGGAACAGAAACACAATTGAGAATATTGTTCTCGAATGGGACAGGGACTATGGTCTCTGAGTCAGAAGTCAGTCAGAAGTACAACACTGGTTTCACGATCACAAAGATTGTGGGAGTTGTTCCTGCCTCCTCGTCTTCAACCCTGAACAATGGCATCGAAGCACCTGCCGCAGCGTGGGCGTTCAACCTCGCCGCGACTCCCTCTTCCTTCATCTCCTTCACCACACCGAATCCACCTCCTTGTCTCATCTCGGCCTCTTCCGACCTCATCTCTGCCGAACCGAACTTCGCATATGTACTTCTTGTGTTCAGCGAGAAGATGAAAGGGTCATTCGACGTTGTTGTGGAGGAAGATGGGAAGGATGTGACGTTGACAGTGCCGATCTTGACGGAAGCTCTGGTTGGAGAAAGTCCGAAGTTCGTTGTTGTTGGAAGCGATCGTCTTCTCACACACGATACAACGTACACCTTCAAATCGATTGTTCCAACTCCAGGAACAGACTCCCCGTTCGTACAGATGAATGACACGATCACGTTCCACATCCCGAAATCGTCGTATGTACCTCCTGAAAAAGACGAGAAGAAGTCGATGTCGCCCGAAACGAAGAAACTTCTGAGCTGGCTGATTCCTCTCGTCGCGTGCCTGCTCATCGCACTCCTCCTCGCCATCGTCATCATCGTTCTGCTCCGCCGACGACAACAGAAACATGCTGTCCCTACTCAGAAAGAGATGGAAACACAGAAGACGTTGGAAGTTGAGAAAGTGGAAGAATTGGGAGTCGACTGTTCACATGGAGTGATTCGGACAGATGGAAAGGACCACTCTGCATTTGACTCTTCTGACGACAATCCGACGAATGTCAGCCAATCAGAGGAAGTGAACAAGAGTGGCGAGGGAGAAGGTGAGTATGCAGAAGTGATGGCGTGCAGTGGAGACTTCGCGATTTCGGCAGCTCGAATGGATTCGACGCTGTATTCGGTGTTGCACAAAGAACGGAGAGAGATTGGGAAGCGAGGAATCGAGATGCAGATTGTGAACGGATTGAAACACGTTGTTGCTCATCGTGGACGAAGTGATCTTCTGACACGACTGTCGTCTCACTGGATTCTGGTTGACACAGCTGGGAATGTTCAGCTGAAGCTTCTTATGAATACATCCGAAGCAGAGCAGGAAGCAGCTTGTCATCAGCGACAGATGGAACAGCAACAACCAAACTTTGGAGATAAGGAGGAAGAACACGCGAAAGGAGATGATGAGAACACGAGAGGGAAGAGTGAGGGAGACAAGTCGGGGATGGACGGTCTTCGCTGGCGAGCACCTGAAGTTGTTGCGGCGGAAGAAAGAAGTGGAGTGGGATCGGTGGATGGACACAAAGCGTCAGTTTTTAGTCTTGGCCTTGTCTTGTGGGAAATCGAGACTGGTCTTGTTCCGTTTGGAGAGCTGGATGCAGTGAATGCTCAGCGACAATCAGGAATAGGAATTGGACCGAAAATGGACTTACTTCGGAACGAGGAGTTTGCCACGCTGATCCATCGCTGTGTGTCAGTTGATCCGAAAGAACGGCCAACACTGACAGAAATCGGAGAGTTCCTCTCTTCTCATCCGGAAAACACTCGCATTGCCTCAGGAAAGGAATTGGAGGAACCTTGACGGTTGACTCTTCATTCGATGGCCTCCTGCCAGTCTTTTATATTCATCCGACCTTCACTCACAACCAAACCAGACACGAACTGTGCAGTTTCATCTCACCCTTGACTGTTCCTGCCAGTTCATGCCTTCAACATTCTTTCTCACTCATCTTGAGTCTCCAGCTCTTCGAAACACTTCTCGAACCCACGTCGTGGCTTTTCTTTCTGATTGATTCTCACATTCTGTATATTCTCCGCTTCCAGATTTCTCCACAGCTGACTTTCTTTTGGGAGGAGGTTTGTGGGTTGTGTGGAAGCATTCATGAACTCTGGAGTGCTCTTCTCGCTTCTGTTTCCTCACATTACTTGGAGTGTGATTTCTTGTTCATTTTTTTCGAAACTAACTTCCCATACAAATGGATGAAGCTCACACAAAGTTTTCATCTCCTCATATTCAACCCCAGGAATCGAGAGATATCGAAACAACTTGCGAGATAACTGCAGCTCGAATTTTCGTCGCTATAGCTCTTTACCTTCTGTTCAAGAGTGTTTTCGAATCCTTCAGATAACAGTCCTTGGATCATTCGTTTTCCTGATTGTGTTGTTTCTGAGCCTTGTTTCTTCCATTCTTTGAGTGAAGGTTTGATGGTGTCGAGAGAAGACGAGATGGGATTCTGGTGTTCAAGGGATGACACCCAGCACGAGAAGGCCATCACAATCGGAGAGGCGAGAACAAACTCCAAAGTTGGACGATGAAACGGGCTAATTTCAATGAGTATGTTCAATAGCTTCAAAACCGAATTGGACAAATCTTCATTCAGGATGAATCGATTTCGACAGAGATGGTTCAGAAAGTGAGACGATGGGATCACGATCTTCTGAAAGATCATTTCACGATGGTTGGATACGTCGAGTGGTGTGGTGATGTTCAGAAGGATGAGGGAGAATGGACGAACGAGATGGATGCCATTAATGATGATTCTAACGAGAGGAACGATAAACATCTCATTTCCGAAAATGGACAGTGTGCGAGGTTGAAGAGTTGCTAAAAGATTGACGAGGAGATCTGATTCTAAAAGACAACATCTCATTCTGAACGATGAATGGACAAAAGTTTTGTACAGAAACGATAACGCCGCTGAAACAACGGTCGAGTGGGGAGATGACAATAGAGTGAGAATGCTGTCAATAAAGCCAGAATGGGATCCATTTGAATTGGGAACGAGGTCGGTGACGAGTTTTTGTGGAATATCCTGTTCGTACCACTTCGGTTCAAGCTTCTTCAAAAACTTGACAGCTGCATCCTGAAGGGCTTGGTCAAATGGATAATCAGCTTTCACGAGGGCAACAAGTGAACAGTAGATTGTCGATTTGTCTTCAAACGACAAAAGAGTCTTCGCATCGAAAGTGAGGAGCGATATCAACAATGTGTTCATAGTTGAAGGTGATTCGCGTGGATCTGTCAAACAGCCATCAGTGGGTGGGTTCAAATCCATTGGATCGTTATCCATCGAAATGTGAAAAGGATCATGCCATTATTCGTATTTGGACTCTCGGGCAAGCATCTACAATGACTCAGTTTGCGACTGTACACACACAAGATTCAGTTTCCAAAGTAAACTGCAGCAAAAACTAAATCTACAATCACAAATAGATAATGATGAAGAGTTGAGGATCTTGGAGAGATCAGACCTTTATTTCAATGATACAACTCTTGCACTTCTCAATTCTGGTGTTTCTGCTTTATTCAGAACCTGTCTTCCAATCAACATCATCTATTCCCCAACATCTGTCACAAACCGTTCATGACCTGTCCACTCTTCTGTCTGCTCATTTCGAACTCGAATCGAACCAACAGCAAGACCGAACGGTTATAACGCTCCACAACGGCTTTTTCCAAGGACAGACTATCTTTTTGGTTTCCAAACAATTGGAATTACGGGGAATGAACTCCATAGTGCAGTTCTGTCTCGACACGTCTCACAATCGTCCTGTAAACCAGAAAGCAGCCCCCAATGAACTGAAAGCATCACAACAATGTCCATCCATATTTGCCGTCCAGAATTCCTCTCTATCGTTGCATTCATTCACTCTGTCAACCGGAAACGACAGGTCGTCAGTCGCCTCACTCGACTGCTCAGAACTGCTTGTCTCGACTTGTATCATCATTTCATCGCCATCCACATCGCCATTCATGATCCTGCACTCGACACCCGACTCATTTGCGACCATTCGAATCGAATCCTCGACTCACCGAAACCTCGAATCCCACATCCTCGCTCCGCTCTGTGACGTCCTCCCAAACACCCCCGTTCCGCTTGAAACCGTCCAAAACGACGAGCCATCGGGATCGCTGTCGATTATCGGAGCAGGCCTCTCGTTCGCCGACAACTCGCTTTCGACGTCGACAGGCCCGCTCTTCACCTTCCGCCAGGCCGCTTCTGCCTCCCAAACCCTCCCCGCCCACACAACGCTGCTGCACTCCGCCCTTTCAAACGTGACGAGCTCGGGGATCACCCACACTCGCCGACTCTCTCCGCTGTCACGCCAGACGCTGTCCGCCTGCGACATCGCCCGCGTGACCAACCACTTCGACGGGACGGCACTCCTCGACATCAACACCGGCGCCACAGTGCTCTGCATGAACTCCTCCGTCTCCCACAGCGTCTCCGATCGCCACGCGAACGCGGATGTCACACACCCCATCCAAGACAAGCACTTCACCACTCGTTCAACCTCAGCAATCGTCCCTTACGGAACGACACACTTGTCAATCCTTCGCTGCACCTTCATCGTTTCAGTGGCGAACTTTGGAGGTGCTTTCTACGTGACGACGTACAATGTTGACGAAGTCATCGTCGCTTCGTGCAACTTTCACCAGTGCCAAGCAACCGACCCCGATGGGATATACGCACATGACGGAGGAGCACTTCTCTTTTCTGGATCGACGAATGCAGATTACACCACGAGACAAAGGATGATCTATCAGGTGGACCAGTGTGTGTTCACTGAGTGTTTTGCAGCTGATGCGGGAGGCGCGTTGTCCGTTGGGATTGCTCAAGGATCCGTTTCGGAATGTTTCTTTGAGAGATGTGTCGCTAAGAGAGCACCCGCCATCTTCACTGAAGATGCCAAACTCACTGGATCAAATAATTACATCATAGGATGTGCCTCAGAAGGAGAAGGGACACTTATCTTCAGTGGATGGAGGGAGTCGATCCTCGATATTTCTCCAGACATCTCCAAGTTCTACTTCCGAGACAACGTCATCAACGGACCCGAAACGAGAGGAAGAGATGTGTTTGTTGGGAACATGCACAACTTCCCTCTCACACCGGAGAAGATTGCAGATTGCGACACATCGTCTGATTATCTTGCAGTTCACATCAAATACCCCGATTCAGATTCAGCGTCCATTCCTCAAGTCGCGAAGGGCACTCACATCGTTTCCTCGTCAATGGCGATGGAGTCATCAACAGCCACGTTCACCGTGACGTGTGCCCACGCGATGACAGGAACGATGGCTGTGCTCCTCGATGGGGACACCCTGCCCAGACTCATCTTCGTGACATTTGCCAACTCAGCCACAGGAACTGGCACGGCCACAGTCGGAGCAGGTGGAGTTCTGCCGAGTGGGAAGACGTACACACTCCGCTCGGCAGTGATGCCTGGATGGGGTCTGCAGATGTACGTTGTGTCAGCCGTGGCGAGGGTGAAGGATGCGAACACGACGACGATTGAAGTGACTGGGTTTGGGCTGAAAGAGGGGTCGTTCTGGATGTTGGCAGCAAACAAGGAAGAAGAGGTGAATGTGACGATGACACTGACACCATCCTCAAGCACGACACTCACTGGAGACGCCACTCTTTATCCTTTTGCTGAGTCTGGACCGCTGAAATACGATACAGAATACACAATCAAAGACGTGTTCTTTGTGAACGGGGTGGACGAGATGAACTTGGTTGTGTATCGGCCAGTGACATTCAAGACACCGATCGAGCCTGCTCGAATTGAGACAGTGTCGGCAGCGCTGAATGGGAAGAAGGACACGGCAGTGCTGTCGATGGAGGGACGGAAGCTTCACGACAAACAGCAGAAAGTTGTGATCAGCCGTGTTGGGTCAAGCACGACGTGGTCGGGTGAGATCTTCAATGTGAGTGAGAGTGGATGCCTGGCGAACTTCACCGTTGGTGACGAGGAAACAGCCAGCACGCTCAAGTTTGGAGAAACATATGAAATCGACTCAGTTGGAGAAGGCGTTGATTCTTTCTATGTGAACCCTGGTCGATCATTCTTTGTTCCTCTTCCTCCCCGAATTGCCACGCTCACGTTCGGAAGTGGTGAGATCACGACGAACTGGACGATTCTGACAGTGGAAGGAACGAGTCTGCCGAATGGGAAGACTTACACAGCAACGACGACATCGTCACACTCATTCCCGATCGAGTTCAGCAGCGAGAGTGAGGGAACATCGACGATCTTGCTTGGATGGGCTGATGAGATGAAATATGGAACTCAATACACAATCTCATCGGTGGTTCTGTCAGAAGCAGGCAAAGACGACGAGTTCATCCTTCTGGATTCATCTGAGTTCACGACTCCCCTTGGTCCTTCTGTGTCTGCCATCGGATGTGATTTTGATTCGTCCACACTGAACAATGTTATCCTGACAGTGACATCGTCTGGAATGAGTGGTGAGACGTTCACCGTTCAAGTTTCGGAGAAGCAAGATGCGTCCAACATCCTCTCGTTTTTGATGACATTCTCGTCGACATCGGGATCGAAGAATGTTGCGGTTTACAAACAGACCGGAACGCTGGAATATGGAAAGGAATACGAATTGGTGAAAGTGTTCTCTTCGTCTGTGAACGCTGTGATTCCATCGCCCGCTCTTGTTCTCAAAGTTCCTGCTGCTCCGTCTCGAATAATCGAAGCGAAATGTGATTTGGGTGGAACGAATGAAACAGACGCTCTGATCACGTTGGAAGGATTGTTCCTACCTGGTGGGAAGTCATTCACCATCACGCTGTTCAAACTGGTCTCGGATGTTCGAACAGGCGATGCCTTCACGCTGACTGGAGCGATCTCGGGAACAGGAAACCAGACATCGACTCAGCTGACCGAAACACTGTATCCATCCCATGCCAATCTCTCTTTCGGGACTGATTATGAGATCACAGCACTGACAATTGCGGAAACAAAGACGATTGTGGAGGAGACAGCGAAATTTTCGATTCCTGCAGAACCATCACGAATTGTTGGACTGAAGAACACACCGAACGTGGATGGGAACAGAACAGAGATTGTTCTTGTTGGGAGATGGATGGAAGCTGGCGACTACACTGTGACACTGTCGCCATCGGCATCATTCACGATCAGGTTCGAAGGCACGAAGACAGAAGAACGAGAATCGAAACCGACGACACTGTGGTTGTATGGATCGAAAGTGGATCTGTCGTTTGATGTTTCATACACGCTTGTCTCAGTTGTGAAAGCGACGGCAGACACACCAGAGATTTTCATTGACCAACCGATCGCTCCGTTCATGATTGCTGGTAAGACGCGTCTGACCGAGATGAGACTGGAATCGTACTCGTTGGACAAAAAGAAGGCTGATTTTGTGATGACAGGTCTTTTGCTGTCCCCTTCGAAGATTTATGAAGTGGAATTGGAGAGCGCGAGTTCGTCGAGATGGATTGCGATGAAGTTGGATGGATCGGAGTGGAAGGGAGAAGCCGTTTTGTATCCTTCTGTTGATGCAACACTGAAATATGGTGATTCGTATTCGATTAATGGCTTCCGCGAACAAGGAACGACAGTCGAACTGCTCCACGACACTCTCGAAGTGATCGAGATCATTCCCGAGCCGCCTCGTCTCATCTCCTGTTTGGCTGAGCCAGCGACTGGTCTGAACACGACCACACTCACACTGACCACACACGCATTGACATCTGGAGCTATCTACACACTGACACTCCGAGGATCGAAATTGGGTGAAAGTGACAAGACATCGAACAGTGCGGATTCGGATGTGATCCTTTATGTTTTTGGGCAGGAGACACTCATACTTCCGCTGACACTGTATCCGTTGAGTGAGCGTGAAGTGGAATATGGAATGATCTACTCAATCATCTCGCTCTCGACAGAGGGAGAGACACAACCAGTTCTGATTGAACCAGTAGCCTTCTCGTTCACAACACCGTCCACACCCTTCCGAGTGGAACACGCCGACTCCGCGTTGGCAGCTTCGCGAAACGAAGTGAAGATTGTTCTGACAGGCACAGCGTTCCCCACACCCTCCGAGCCGTCGCAAGAGATCGAAGTGACGCTGACAGGTGGCTCACTGGGATCTCCTCTGACTGTCTCAGGCGAGTTCGATGAAGATGGCTGGATTTGGCTGAAGTGCTGGACAGAAACAGGACACTCGCACAAATTGGATTTTGGAGAATCGTATTCCGTGTCGGCAGTGTCTGTCGCTTCTCTTTCTGCTCTCGTGAACAATCCTGTCTCGTTCATCGTCCCTCATCCTCCCAAAGTGAAAGCAGCGACACTCCATCCAAACGCGCACAATACAGCAGTCACGATTGAACTGTCGGGAACTGGTCTGGCGATGATGAGAGAATACAAAGTGACGCTTCGCCCTTCTTTCTCTTTTGTGGTTCTGTTTGCAGATGCATCGCGAGCGATGTCGCCCACACTCCGACTGGACACTCGGGACGGACTTGCGCACAACACCGAATACTCCGTGGAGAGGATTGTGGGAGAGTCTGACTCGGATGACGTGATCTTGATTGATGGATCTGTTTCGTTCAAAACACCTGTTGCTCTCCTGTTTGAGGTGATTGTGTCGTCGTCTGGAGTTGGAGGAGGGGAAGATGGAGAAGATTGTGGGAGTTTTTCATTTCCTTGCGAGACTGTGTTGATTGGATGGGAGATGGGAAGGAAGAAAGGAGAGATGGAGAAGATGATCTTGAAAGTGAGAGACTCGGTGTCGAGTGGAGGAGTGATTGTGGTTGGGAGAGGGAGTATGGAGATTGGAGGGCTATTTGGAGAGAAAGGTCGAATGACGATTTCGGACCGAACGAGCACGACAGGCGCCAAATCAGAAAGTGAGATTGTGGTGGATGGAGGAGAGATTGTTCTTTTGGATTTGATTATTTCAGTTGGATGTTTGAATTCAGTTTGGGGATGGGGAGCTGGGATGGTTGTTGGAGGGAAGGGAACAGTGATTGTGAAGTCGGTTTCGATTGTTTGTGAGGGAGGAGAGAAAGGGGGAATGGGATTGGTTGGACTTGAACAAGGTCGATTGGAAGTGGACGATGTTTCTGTTGAAAATGTTGATTTCAGAGAAGGAGTTGGACTGTTTCGATGTTTGGGCGGACAGAACGAGATCACTGCAAATTTCAAAAATGTTGTTATCCGAAACACGACATTCTCAGAAGGAGGGATTCTGACGTTCTCATCGACGACGCAGAATTCGGTGATTTCGATTTCAGACAGTTCGATTGATGGAGTTCGAATGAAAGTTAGGGATGGATCAGATTCAGCACTGATTTCGATCCGAACACGACAAACACGACTGACGACCTCCAAATGTTTATTTTTTGAGAGTGGATGTGAGCAATCAAATGGAATGAAGATCGGGCGAGTGCTTTCGATCACACTCGATTCGTCAGACAAACACGAAACAGTTCAACGTGTTGGTCTTGATTATTGTCTGTTTGTAGACTGTGCTGGGGGAGAAGGAAGCGTGGAGGGAGGAGTTGTGATTCGAAGTGGGGATGGACTGAGCCGACTGAGTGTTTGTGGAAGCTGGTTTGAAGAACGATCTGGATTGCTGTTGCCTTCGTCGTTCGAGCGAGACTGGGATGGTCGAGTTGTAGTGAGGAAGCGTCGGATGTCGTATTCTGTCTGGAAGCTCGCTGGAGTTGTGGTTGAGCGCGGACGAATGCTTCCTGTGATTGATCGGAAAGGGTCTGGATTCTCGAACTGTGGTCTGATTGTTCGCTCGATAGCATTGAACGTTGAACAAACGAGGAACAATGGTGCCTGGCAGGACGAACTGTAATACTCTTCTCTTTGCTAGACAGCACCAAGAAAATCATCACTATTATTGAATTTCATCTTTCTTTCAGAGGTGTCTCTCTTTTACTCATCATTCTTTTCGAAATTTCTCTTCATTTTCTTGTTTTCTCATTTCAAGTGTCTTTATCACAGTTTTTTCATCATCATGAATTCGAAAGCCTTCATTCAATTGAGCCTTTCCTAATATCAAGCCAATTCGCGATCCTTGCTGGTTCAGGCGTGAACCAATGAACAAAGGGTGTGATCGAAACCCCACCATCGGTATCGACTGCAATCTTTAACAAGATTGCAATATGTCCTTCTCTCTCGTCATTTGGTACCACTTCCATGCGAGTCTCTGCATTCAGAACCCTATTACCCCCGGAAATCTCAACACATTCATCTCGTCTCAATTGTCCCAAAATAGTTCGAAATCTAGCAATCTCTATCGAATTCATGTTCCACAAGGAATCTATACGGGCGGAAACATTGAACTTCGTGATATTTCTCTCGTTTTGAAAGGAACTGAGGATTCCACCAATTTCGCTCATCAAATCCCAAAGATCGCGTTCAATTCCCTTCAATCAATCAAGGGTATTGCGAACGACCTTGTTTCACAGACATGTCCCACTATTTTTGCACTCTATAACTCGACATTAAGCGTCGAATGGATTCACTTTTCATCCTCCAACGAATGTCTCGATCCAGAGGCCATATCGGACCAACACGCCGATTGCAGAGTGGCAATGTTGGATTCAAGTGATCTCACTTTGTCATTCTGTCACTTATCATTGGGATACTCGCACAGCCCGTTCGCCATCCAACCCTCCGACACTTCCGAAGATGGCCGCGGGACATCACTTTTGATCAACAAATGCACTCTCCACAGCGACAGTGGGATGATCTGCGGACTCTCGGAACTGTCAACCAAGCAGAACAGTCATTTTGATCACGCTGTCTCGATTGTGGGCGTGGCCTTCTCAAACACCGAAATTCGCGGAGCCGACGGAGTGGGTTTGTCTCTCAAAGGAGCCTCTGCGAATGACGGACAAGTCGACGCCCTTTCTGTCTCTCTGATTGAGAATCGCTTCCAAAACATGAGCACCTCGCGACATGTCCAGAACCCACTCTGGACAGCTGACCTGACACAACGAATGGTCGGCTGTGTTGTTTCTGAGACGAGCTCGCATCTGACTGGATCGACGCTGCGAGACGTGCACTTCGGAGGGAGTCTGCTGTGCTCGAACACATCGTTCTCCGCTCTGCTCTCCCCACTCGACCCGAACGACGCCGAAACAGGAACAGGAACAGTTGATCTACCCGACGGATCGAGTGTCGACTTTGTGGATGGGACGAGCTACACCTTCACAGCAGACAGCGGCAGAGAGGCGACAGCAGCAGTCTTCACTGGCTGTGTCTTCACTGGAGCGAAGTATCCCACAAACTCTGTCCCGATTCTCAAGTTCACTGATTTCCAAGGCACCATCACTCTCACAAAATGCAGAGTGTATGATGTCCGTGCCACACCTTCGGGCATTGTGACAGTCACAAACTCGGCAAACCAAGGCGGATTGACATGTGCGGATTGTGTGTTCGACAAGTTCAACGGATCAGGCTATCAAGCTGTCTTCTCGATCCGTGAATGCACATCAATCTCGTTCACAGGATGCAACTTCACCGACACTGTCCTGCCGTCTTCAAACGGCTATTCAGGAGCCATTTCGATCTCCAATGACGTCTCAAAGACCAACACATTCGATTTTCTGTTCTCAAACAACAAGTTCTCCCATCTGATGTATCGTGGAATATTTCTATCATATGCAAACGTCGAAATCATCAGCCAATCCGGAGAGATCAAAGTGACCCAATGCCTTTTCGATGACTGCCACGGAGATTACGGGAATGGATTGGGCAAATTCTTCTTCGCTCCAACAACCATCACCCACTGCAAGTTCACAAATTGTTCAAAGTTCGGCTACGGGCAAGGAGCACTCGGTGTCGATGCCTTCGATGTCTGCACAATCTCCGACATTGAGGTGAGTGACTGTTCAAACACACACACTGGTGGAGGGCTCTTCATCCACATGCGAAAAGCGGGAAGTGTGGAGCATTGCACAGTGAAGAACTGCAACTCGGTCGGGGAAGGGGCGGGAATGTTTTTGATGGCTGAACAAGCGTGTATCGTCGATGATTGTCATTTTCTGGATTGTTCGAGTGATGGTGGTGCTGGAGGTGGAGGAGTGATGTTCAGCAATGGCGGCACCACAACATTTGTGAGATGTTCGTTCACAGGTTGCTTTGGATCTGAAGGCAGTGCTGTTTACACAGAAGAAATGATGGATCTTGAGATCATCGATTGTCTGTTCCACAACTGCACCACTTCTGGTTTTGGAGGAGTGATCGGATGTCAACTGACGAACGAGTTTGACGCACAACTCACTCTCACCCGAGCCATCTTCGTCAGCAACACCGCTGAGACACGAAATGTCGAAACTCCTTTCGTCGATGTGTTCTTCTCCGTGATGCCGGACACAACGATGGACATCACTGCGGAGGATTGCTTCACAATCGATCAGGGACAGCTGGCAGGATATTGCATTTTTGATGAAGTAGAGTTCACCATTGAATTCAAAACACTCGATGTCTTCAAAACAATTGGCCCGAAATTGACGAAGACAGCAGGTGGAGTCATCGATCAGCACACTGGCGAGGTCAGACTGAGTCTGGAAGCAGTGGTTCCTCTGGTTGACCAAGAATACGATGTGACGATGACGAAGGAAGGAGCTGCGGGGGATGTGACGATGAGAGTGAGAATCGAGAATGGTGTCACCAGACCAAACTGGATCTCAGACACAGAGACGACAGTTCTCGCGTATTCCACGCGATACACAATCACAAAGATTGTCGGTGTTGTCCCGCCTTCCGAATCGACATCGAATGCGGTTTTCAGAGAGCCGAGAGTGGCGTGGGAGTTCGACCTCGCTGCCACGCCGTACTTCGTCTCGTTCACCACTCCCGATCCGCCTCCCGTTCGGAGAGCATCGTGTGAAGTTGGACGAGGGACCGACCACGCGTGGATAGAACTGACAGGAATGAGTATCGCAGAAGGAACATACACAGTTGCTTTGTCAGAAAGCACATTGACCTTCAACGTGACGTTCAGCGGACCAAAAGATTCAAAGGGCCAATCCAAGTCATCGAAGGCGTCTGTTCGTCTGTTTGGGGATGGAGCGCTTCTCTCGTTTGGGACGACATATTCTGTGAAGAGTGTGACTGACGCATCGACTTTAGCGCCTGTGGACTTGGTTGGGATGATGATCTGTTTCACAACGCCGCATGAGACATCTCGTTTGACAGGGATTGGAGAAGGGAAGTTGATTGGGGATCAGAAAGACTCTGTGTCTGTGTCACTGACTGGAGCAGAACTGAAGAACATGGAATATTGGATAGAGACATCACCTTTAAGCGAAGTGGATGGGGCGAAGCTGTCAGTTGTGTTCTCAGAATCGAGTGGAACACTTGTTGTGAGAGTGTATTCGGTGAGTGGAAGTGGAGTTGCTCTGGAATACGGAAGAACGTACTCGATCACGAAGATGACGAACGCTGACGACGATGCTGTGTTGTTTGTGCCGCTTTCGTTCACTGTGCCCGACGAACCATCTCGTCTCGAGAATGTGTCGTTGACTGTGGATGCGAACATGAACACGTCGACTCTGACACTGACTGCGCGCCAGCTTGCTGCAGGTGAGAAATACATTGTGTTTCTTTCCGGTACACCGACAGATCCATCTGGATCGAATGAAGTGCACATCGTGGAGTTTGAAGTGGATGGCGGAGATGTGATTGCATCGAGATTGGATCTGTATCCAACTGCGACGATCATATTTGGGCATGAGTACGAAGTGACGTCGATGAAACTGAAATCAAGAACTGAGCCAATCCTTCGAAACGCAGGGAATTGCTCTTTCTCCACGCCTGCTGAACCGACTCGGATTGAAAATGGAACATGTCATCTGAACGCAGATCGAACAAAAGTGATTGTGGAGTTGACAGGTCGAGCTCTGAAAACAGGGGTGTTCTCGTTCACTCTCACTCACACCATTGCAGCAAATTCACGAACTCTCACTGGAAATGTGAACAATCATGGAATTATTGAATGTGCACACACAGTTGAGGAGAGCCACCCGAATCGTTTGATCTTTGGTGAGACATACACACTCACATCCGCAACTCTGAACACAGAGTCAATCCTGTTCAATTCAGACATCACCATCTTCGTCCCTCATCCTCCCAAAGTGAAAGCAGCGACACTCCATCCAAACACGCACAACACGGCAGGCACGATTGAACTGTCGGGAACTGGTCTGGCGATGATGAAAGAATACAAAGTGACGCTTCGCCCTTCTTTCTCTTTTGTGGTTCTGTTTGCGGATGCATCGCGAGCGATGTCGCCCACACTCCGACTGGACACTCGGGACGGACTTGCGCACAACACCGAATACTCCGTGGAGAGGATTGTGGGAGAGTCTGACTCGGATGACGTGATCTTGATTGATGGATCTGTTTCGTTCAAAACACCTGTTGCTCTCCTGTTTGAGGTGATTGTGTCGTCGTCTGGAGTTGGAGGAGGGGAAGATGGAGAAGATTGTGGGAGTTTTTCATTTCCTTGCGAGACTGTGTTGATTGGATGGGAGATGGGAAGGAAGAAAGGAGAGATGGAGAAGATGATCTTGAAAGTGAGAGACTCGGTGTCGAGTGGAGGAGTGATTGTGGTTGGGAGAGGGAGTATGGAGATTGGAGGGCTATTTGGAGAGAAAGGTCGAATGACGATTTCGGACCGAACGAGCACGACAGGCGCCAAATCAGAAAGTGAGATTGTGGTGGATGGAGGAGAGATTGTTCTTTTGGATTTGATTATTTCAGTTGGATGTTTGAATTCAGTTTGGGGATGGGGAGCTGGGATGGTTGTTGGAGGGAAGGGAACAGTGATTGTGAAGTCGGTTTCGATTGTTTGTGAGGGAGGAGAGAAAGGGGGAATGGGATTGGTTGGACTTGAACAAGGTCGATTGGAAGTGGACGATGTTTCTGTTGAAAATGTTGATTTCAGAGAAGGAGTTGGACTGTTTCGATGTTTGGGCGGACAGAACGAGATCACTGCAAATTTCAAAAATGTTGTTATCCGAAACACGACATTCTCAGAAGGAGGGATTCTGACGTTCTCATCGACGACGCAGAATTCGGTGATTTCGATTTCAGACAGTTCGATTGATGGAGTTAGAATGAGAGTTAGCGAAGGAGCAAACACAGCGCTGATTTCGATCCGAACACGACAGACACGACTGTCGATCTCGAAATGTGTGTTTTTTGAGAGTGGATGCGAGCAGCCAAATGGAATGAAGATTGGCCGAGTGCTTTCGATCACACTTGATTCATCAGACAAACAAGACACAGTTCAGCGTGTTCATGTTGGTTGGTGTGTGTTTGTGGACTGTGCTGGGGGAGAAGGAAGCGTCGAGGGAGGAGTTGTGGTTCGAAGTGGGGATGGACTGAGCCGACTGAGTGTTTGTGGAAGCTGGTTTGAAGAACGATCTGGATTGTTGTTGCCGTCGTCGTTCGAGCGAGACTGGGATGGTCGAGTTGTAGTGAGGAAGCGTCGGATGTCGTATTCTGTCTGGAAGCTCGCTGGAGTTGTGGTTGAGCGAGGACGAATGCTTCCTGTGATTGATCGGAAAGGGTCTGGATTCTCGAACTGTGGCCTGATTGTCCGCTCGATTGAAATGGACCGAAACAGGAACATTGTTGAGGGGAAGACCGAACTGTGACACTCGATTCACTTAAGTCGAGAAACTTGATGTCAAAAATCACTCTTGTTCACTCATGTCTTTTTTCTGTCCGATCTTCTTTTCTGTCATTTTTCTGTTTTACTGCATTCTGCTAACTTCAAATTTCTAGATTTTACGTTTCGAAATTGTATATCTTTCTAATCTTTCACACTTGTCTAGTCCTGTTTATTCTTTGACAAATTCCGAATTTAATTAATTATGGAACTGGGACTTTCATACACGGTTAATGGGTCCGATCTTCTCGGCTTCGGTTTAGTTCGAATCGATCATAGTTTTCATTTAATTTGCGTCTCACTCCTACCGAATGCCACTCGGTTGTACCGATCCTGTCGGAGACATCACTAGTATTCTCGAGAGGAAAGGAAAAATCAACTTCCTCAAGCTCCTTGACGATCCCCTTTTCTGTCCCCTTAACAATCTCTCTCCTCCGAAACATTCTCACAAACTCCCGCAGACTCTTCCGACTGACGATAGACCTCTTGATTTGAAGTATAACGCCTCCGATGTTCACTCATCCAAAACCTCCGCACATACTGCGACACCAGTCACACACACCCCATCTCAGCTTTCTTTAGTTCTTCCCACTCTCACGAAAAATACATACGACCGCAAAATGGGGAAAGAGACCAAACACTCTTCCTCCACACTCAACAGCTTCCGCCCGCCTTTGTCAGAAGACATGCGCAACAAGCTTTTGAAGGGCAACAAGATGTACGAGCACACTCGCACCCGATTTGAGGAGCTATATTGCGAAGAGCTGGCTGCACGATGCCAAAAACAAGCGACAGAAGAAACACTCTCAAGCGACGTGGACAAGGCCTTCTCGAAGCTGCAACATCAACAGCAGCAGTCCGAAGACATGGCATCCACTTGCCTGCCGTGGTCTCCGGATCGCAGCGAGGACGAAGCGTTCGACACTCTCAACAACAACTCTTCGCTCGCCAGCCAAATCACGGACGAGAACATCCAGACACTCGCAGCCATCCTCGTCGACGAGTTGTGCGCAATTGCCAACACAAACAGGACCGCACCCGACGACGCCAGCCGCCTCTCCTCCGCCGACCTCCAAACGCTCTCGACGTACGTGCCTCTCTTCCTGACGACCCTCTCGCGTGTCTACAAGCTCACCACGTCCGAGGCTGCCGTTGGGGTTGTGCTGACACTGCGTCTTTACTCCAAAACGCGCGCGTTGTCCCGCATGAGATTTTCTCGCCAGGCTGAACCCCGTGCTGTGATACAGACCCCACCCTGATGCTTGATCTAATATGTTCCTTCCAGCAGCAAACAACCCATATCCTCACCAATTTTTCCACCAAACTTCGGAACAGCACGTTCTCCCCACATGTGCACCGATCTCCTTTCAACTATTCCGCACACTCAACATGTTGCTCTCTCGTCTTCGACGTCGTTACCTCCTCCAGATTCTAAATGTGCTGACGCCAAATCACATATAATCAGAGATCATTCCCGTCGCAATTGCTCTCTCTGCACCATTGCAGCGTGATCTTCATCCTTCAGAGTTGCCCATTTCATCGATCTCTTGCATCTTTGCGATGATGTTGTTGTACCCAAGCATTTTCGCTGTGATGAATTCGCCTCACACCAATATCCAGTTTTGGTTGATCACAGAATCATCCACCATTCAGCGATGTGAAAACACCATTCTGTATGTTTCTCTGATGATTTCGTCTTCATTATTCTCCATTTGGTTCCATTTTGTCGGACCCTTTCTCGCTCATTTTCTCCGGTTTTTTGAACATTATCAGACTTTTTTGGTCCCATCAATGCATCTAAGATCATATCTGAAGAACGATCCATGTTAAGAGTCGCAGCAAGACATCATCAAAAATTTTGAAGCGAAAGAAATTGTAAAGGGTTGGATCAAAACTCTCATTTCATGTTCTGTGGTGAACAAGTGGACAGTACTGCTAAATCTGAAGATGACTTCACTGGTAAGTCTCCACTTCTGTATGCAGGTTCAAAGGTTTGTCTTTCTCTCATTCTCACCACTTCTCTTTCAGGGACACTCTCCTGACTTATTGGATCCTTGCTCGTACCCGGAAGCAGTTTCTACCCCGCTCTTCCCGTCTTTTGACTCTTCACACAACCCCCCTCTGAGTCCTGACCTGGTCTCCCAACTATCAATCTCACTAACTATTGACATCCGCTCGCTTTCGTATGCCCCCTCCCGCACACAGTTTCGATCCCCTCAGTCTTCCACTCCACAACACCCACAGCCCACATGCACTGAGAACCAGTTTGAAGACGCCATTACCACCGCAACTGTCCTGCCACTGCCGTCGACTATACTACCCGCTACAGGCCACCTGTCTCTCCAGATATCTCCGAAAATCAACACATCTTCCCAAAGCCATGGAATATTCACTCCTTCCTGGGGCAAGAAGCCAAAACACAAAGGTCAAGTAGAAAAACCTCAGGTCGCCTTCTTTCGAGCGATGTCCGTGAACGGAGGACCATTTGTTGAGTTTGAGAAGAAAACGTCGAAAATACGGCTGAACACGAAGGACTGCTTCCATATTGATGCTGTCAACCCTTCCGAACAACCCAGTCCCGAAAACGAGATGATTCTGCAAGAGCTAGATGACACACAAACACTCTCTCCTCTCAACAAGGACCGTGCCGAATGGGACAGCAAGAATATCACAGCGTCGTCGATCCAAATCAAGTACACCGCAATCACCCACCACAACGGAGATAACTGTCCGTACAACTCGTTCAAAAGCCAGACACGCATTCTCAGGCATCTGAGTAGTCCCATCAAAATAGGTAAAACTGGGATCAATTGATGTCAGTGCCTAAATTTAGACTGAGATCAAATTTCAACTCTTTTCCTTTGAGATTTTCTCATTATCACTTCATTAATCATGTTCAATTCACTTCTTGTTTTCACATAATGCTCTTCAATATTTCAGACAGCTCTTATTTCCCAAAAACACGCACGATCACAATCACCAACACTTCTTTTTTCGATGTATTCCCTTCATTGACTTTAGTCAGTGAGAAAAAACCATCAAAGAAGACATAATAACGCATTATCGACTTGTTTTAATAATTATTGTTGTAGAACAAACTGAAACAGCAGCACCCAAAGTTTGCATTTTCATGATCTATGAAGTGACCATTTTCCTTTTTACTTTTTTTTCCATTCAAATATCATATATAAGAAGACTTTTTTGAAATGAAAGAAACGAAATGGTATTGTAGGTATTTAGTGGGATCAGATCCGACTGGGATCACTGGGATCAAATCAGAAGCCTGCGCATTCTCCTCCACATTGGAGTGGCAGAAGACCAGTTTGGATCGGTGAAGTTCAAGAAGGCACAACAGAACACTCCGATGCACATGACCTTCGCTGATCGGATGTTTTTTCTTCTGAACGGCAGCGATTCTGCTCAATCTTCGATTGACGGTCATGCGGTTGAGGTTGTGACAGGAAGACCGACGCATTCGATCACATTATTGATTGAGAAGGAAACAGGCTGTTTTGGGGCATTTTGGGAGATGTGGAGGAGAAAATGTCCAGAAATTGTGTGGAGATATTAACCATCTTATCCGTCCCAATCGCTTTTCAGCAATTTTTCCAGACTTACGTTCTCACTACACTCTCGCTTCACACGTTTATCTTTGTCTTGTTCATCGTTTCTGACAATGAAACCATTCCAAATAGGATCTATTCCTGGAGAATCTCGGTATTGAGGGTCCTAATCTCCAACAATGCACATCAGACACCACGTTCTAGGCTGTGTTTCGATCAATGTATTATCAGGTTTTTGCGGGAAACGATCACAATCGACACGTGATGATACTATTCTTCTCGACACTCTTAAATGTCGCCTATGGTTTCTATGAACCACCTGGTTCATCGTTCCAGTCTTTCGACGCATTCCTGAACGCTCAATCGTCCATCTTTACAAACGAGAACAAAGCTGCAAGAAACCTCACTGAAGTTGGACGTGCCACTTTCTATGCATCAAACCACATCTTTCGGTCGGAAACGGTGAGTTTAGTGGGACATGGATCGCGACTTGTTCACACGAACCAAGTGAACTCTGACTCACAATCGTCGACCGAAATGTCGAACAAGATGTCATCCGAGCGGATTCCGATTCTGGGAATCGTGAACTCGAGTGTGACGATGACATGGTGGATATTGGAAAGTGTTGCGTGGAATAGCGGAATCTGCACTGTCGACGAATCGAATGTGACGATCTCTGATTGTGAGATCATCTCGTCGTCTCTCCAATCGCCTTTTGTTGTTATGAGCTTTGGATCAGCACATCCGAGTTCGATTTCGGTGTTGTCGTCCCGTTACACGTCGACGAACGACCACTTATTTCCGCTCGTTGGTCTGCCCCCTTCTCTGACCGCGCAATCCCGGATGATCTCCTTAAATCGTGCTGAATCATCGAATACGTTTGATGTTTGTGTTGCGGAGACGACGATATTCGGAAACGACGTCGCATTCTCACACGAAGTTTTGGCGCTCGGGACAGGACCGCTTTTCTCGTTTGGACTGAACACGCTCGCCACATCGCCGATTGTTGATTTCGGATCGATCTCGGTTCGTACATCTCTCTCGAACGCCGCCTTCGTGAACGTGAGCAGCACTTCGCAACTGGCGCGTCCAACCTCGCCAATGTTCGGATCGTCGATGAGCCAACATGTGAGCAGCAGTAGAGTGTCATCGTGCACGAACCACGATGAGGGCACAGCATTTCTGGACGTGCATTTCGGAGGGTCGCTGCACGCGCTGAACACGTCCTTCTCCGACTGCTCGCGACAGTCGAACTTGGTCGTCGACGAATCCCATCGCAACATCACACAAACTGGCCGTCTGTTCAATGTCAGTTTGGAATGCACTTCTGTGAAATACAGCCATTGCACGTATTGTCACATGACCTCAGCTGATGCTGGCAATCATGGAGGATCGGCCATCTTCCTTCGCGATGTGTATGTTCCGCTCACTCTCGTCTGCTGCTTCTTCGACGACTGCACAGCAACTGTGAAAAACAACGATGGAGGCGCTGTGCACTACCAGGGCGTGATCGGAGATCTGAAACCATGCCTTTTCACAAATTGCTCTTTCACTGAATGCAGAGTAACTCAACTTGAGGTGTCCACATCTGGCGGCTCTATTATTGCTTACCACACTCAAATCACCACGATCAACCACTGCTTCTTCGACAAGAGCTTCGCTGGCGGAAGGGCAGGAGCAATCTACTCATCCTACTGTAAGTTCATCGTATTCAACACTGCGTTTATCGGGTGTCAGACGGGGTATTATGGAGGAGCGATGTTCGTGTTCGGACTTGATCCGTTTCTCTTCCATTCTGTGCTGTTCAGAGACAACAAGGCAGGTGCCACGTTTGCAAATGCGAAAGATGTTGCCATGTCATATTTTGAAACACTCGACCTGACTGATTGCTTTGTCAACTGCAACACGAACTCAAAAGTAGGATTGTATTTGTGTGATGGAGAAGGAGTGCCGAAAGAAAACAACACTGTTCTGATTCCACAGAACACCAGCACGTTCACAATCTCCACTCCCAACATCGCTTTTACCGCCGACAGAGCAACGATCACAGTGACAGCGAGCGAAGCACTGAGTGGGACGATGAGCTTCCTTCTTTCGGGCTGTCTTCTGCCTCGCCTCGTTCATGTTGAGTTTGGTCTCCCGAATCATCCTTCGACCACTGGCCAAGGAATTGTGACAAGCGGGGCAGACGGAATTCTGCCTTCACCGCCTTCAGCGGCATATTCAGTCAGGAAATGGTCGTGGGGAGGCCACGTCTTCCCTCCATTCGTCCTGTCTGCGACAGCCTCGCCTGTGGATGCTGAGACTGGACAGATTGATATGACTGGAATCTACTTGACGAGTGGAACGTATTCGATGGTTGTTCGAGGCTCGGACGATTCTGAAGTGACGACAGTGCCTGTGTTTGAGAGCCAGTCAGCGCTGACAGTGACACATGGAATGTCATCGACAGAATCGAACAAGTTGAAGTATGAGATGGAATACACGATTGAGGAAGTTCGATGTGATGGAGAGTTGGTTCGGATGGAATCAGTTTACACATTCACGATTCCGTATCCCGCATCGACGCTGGATGGAGTTGATCAGACGAACGACTCGGATTGGACTCAGTTGAGATTTGTGGGAACGAATCTGGTTGGAGCTCGATACACGTTATGGCTGGAGACCGACGACGCTGTGTCTCCTCCTCACTCCACAACAGTTGAACTGTCGCCTTCGTCTCTGACGTCGTTGTCAACGTGGACAGCTGTTCTGTATCCGCTGACAGCACCCACTCTGCTGTATGGACGAAGCTACAAAGTGTTGTCGGCTGTGAGTGTGGATGGACTGCACGCACCGACGATCACTGTGGGATCATTCTCGACACCATCTGAACCTGCTCGAATTGTGTCATTGGTGCTTTCGAAATACGAAGATTCGATGAAGACAGCTGTGTTCTCCGTGACTGGACGAGCACTGACTCCAAACCTGAAGTATTCAGTGTTTGTGAATGTTTCTGGAACATCGACTCAGAAAGAGATTTTTGTGACAGCGACTGGAGCCGAAAGCGGAATTGGGAAGGCAATTCTGTTCTCGACAGATGTTTCTGAGATTGAGCTTTCGTATTCGACGACATACACAGTGGAAGGAGTTGAAGACAAAGATGGAGTTTCTGTTCTTTATCATTCTGGATTGACATTCACAACTGGATCGGAACCGATGCGCCTTGTGACCTTCAGGATTGAAAGATATTTGGAGAAAGACAAGAAAGTTGAGTTCAGAATGACAGGACAGAAACTTGAGACAGATGAGACATACGATGTTTCGCTGTCGATTGGTTCGTCAGTGAAGCACTTTGTTTCGATGAAGTTCAGTGCTTCGGACGATGCGTGGATGGGATCAGCCTTGCTGTATCCGTTGTCAGATGCTGAACTGTCGTATGGAGTGGAATACAATGTGACTGAGTTCTCTCAAACAGTGTCGTCGACGACAACCACTCACTTCTTCGAATCCAATTTCGTCAAGATCATGGCAGAACCGCGTCGCCTCATATCCATCGACTCCATCGTCGCAACTGGAATGAACAAGTCTGTCCTCACTTTGTCATCACGTACCCTCACTCCAAACGATCAATATGAACTTGTCTTCACAGGCTCTCCACTCACCGCCTCCAACGCTGATCACATCTTCGCTGTGAATGTGACAGTGACTAGCGCTCTGTCGTCGACAGTTGATGTGACGTTGTATCCCTCAGGAGCGAACACAGTGAAGTATGGACATGAATATGTTCTGACGTCGATGATTCAAAAAGGTGAGAGTGAATCGATTCTGTTCGAGAACGATGGATGCAAGTTCAGGACGCCTTCAGAACCAGCTCGTCTGAAGTCAATCGCAGCTAGCGAGTTGAAAGGAGATCAGAAGTCACTCATCTCTCTCACAATCACCACTGCCGCTCTTCTGCCAAATACTCCCTACTCCCTCACCCTGTTGTCCACATGGACAGGACAGACTCCTTCCCACAAACGAGTGTTGACAATGACGACGACCGAAGCAGGATTGCTGCCTGTGTTCGACGCTTGTCTTTATCCGTTCGTGACGCTATCTGGTTCTCAACTGTCGTATAACACAACATACAATGTCGACTCGCTCTCGTGGTCAGAAGGGAAGACACTGGTCGATTTTGGACTCTCGTTCTCAATTCCTGTTGAACCTGCTCGTGTAGAGGACGTTGACTTCCATCTGAGTGGGAATCGACGACGACTTGAAGTGACACTGATTGGTCGACACTTGGCGGAGGGGATGGGAAAAGTGTGCTTGAAGAAGGACAACCAGGTGTGGGAATCGTTGGATGTGATTGAGTTGATGAATTCCACTCACGCCTACGCTGAATTCAATGTGGATGAGACGCAATCACCCTCACACATCAAATATCAAAATGAATACCAAGTTGTTCCGATGGGAGACGCGTCAAGTGGTTTCTTTGTCAATGAGGATGTTGTGATTCTTGTTCCTGCACCTCCTCATATCACATCGATCCATTGTGAGTTTCTGAACTCACTTCAGAACATATGCAAGATCCAATTGAAAGGAACAGATTTCATTGTTGGAACAGAGTATGATGTGACGCTGAACAACAAGGTGAGAATTATAGTTCGGTTCAAGACATCGTCAGAGGGTGAATCAGAAGGAGTGTCGATTGGGAAGAATGGAAAGCTGCAATACAACACGCGATACACGCTGACAGATGTGAAACCACTTCTGAATGACGATGGAGAGATTCTTCATTCTGGAACACTGAGTTTTGAAACGGGATATCAAAAGGTGTTGGAAGTGATTGTGAGAGAAGGAGGAAGCTCAGAGATTTCGGAATGTGGAACGATTGGAAAGCCGTGCGAGTCAGTGTTGGTGGGATGGAGAGTGGGAGAAGATGAAGGAGTATCGGGAGTGGTTGTGAAGATTGACGAATCGGTTGGATTTGGAGGTCGAGTGGTTGTGGGCGAGAAGGAGGTGGAGATTGGAGGATTGTTTGAGGGAGAGAACGACTTGAAGGTGTCATCTGGAGATTTGTCTGAAGATGGAGTGGAAGGAGTGGTGTCCGTGTCAGGAGGACGAGTTGTGATTGTGGGAGTTCGATTGATTCTGCCGAGTGGTTGGGAGATGAGAGAGAAGAGAGTGAGAACTGTGTTAAGTGGGTTTGGGGAGTGTGTTGTTCGTTCAATGTCGATCGTGAGTGGATGGAAGGGAGAGGGAGTTGGGATGGGGCTTGTGAGTTGGTTGGGAGGGTCGTTGTCAGTTGAGAAGATTGTGATGGAGGGAGTTGAGATGGAGTCAGGCATACTTCTTGTGAATTGTTCATCGTTGAAGAAGGAAGTGTCACTTGATTTGACATCGAACAGATTCATTGGAGTTGAGACTCGAAACGTTCCACTTGTTGATTTCTCATCGAAATCAAAAGAATCGTGTTTTTCGATGAGGGATTGTGTGTTTGTGTCGACAGAGCGAGTTGAGAGTGGGGTTGTGGGGGATAGAATGGGAGTGATTGCTGTTGAAACATGGCAAGAGAAGATGTCGATTGAGAATTGCAGATTCTCTGATTGTGGGACAGTGGAAGGAAGAAGCGGATCGTCGAAGAAGGGAGGGGTGTTGATTGTTGTCGTTGGGGGTTCGAATGTTGGAGAACGGAAAGAACTTGAGTTGTTGGGGAATGTGTTTATGGACAGTTGTGTCTCGTGGTCAGGAAGTGGAGAAGAAAAGAGAGGAGGAGTTACCGTGTGGAGTGTTGGAGTCGGACAAACAAAGATCGACTTGTGTGGGAGTTGGTTTGAAGAGACAAGTGTGAGTGGGGCTGTTTTGGATCGGGACTCATTCGGAATTCCTATTGTGGATGGGAAGCGGAAGATTGTTCGTTGCTTGTCTGGATGTGATTCTGTTGGACTTGTGGTGGTTAGAGGAAGAGTGTTGCCAGTGATTAGTCGAGCAGGATCGTCATTCTCGGGGTGTTCGCTTCGTTTGGTGTCGGGAGAGGAAGAAGAATTGACGAAGCAGTATTCTGACGAACTCTGACCTCCAATCACACAACACACCTCAACTGGACCCATCGCTATGCAATTCACATCCCAATGACCAAACCATCAGACTCGCTCTGCTCTGAAGATTCACACACATCGACACAATACTCGATCCTCAGTCTCTCCATCAGACGCAAACAATCAGACCTTACAGCTCAACCCTCGTTCAGCGCCACAACCAATTCTCACAACAAACTGCTTTGACTCTAACCCAGAAAACCCAAACTCACATCTTTCCTCTTGTTCTCCACCAGCCTTCACCAAACTCTCCATTTTCAGATGACAGCCCACCATCCCAACGGAAGCCTCGTCTCGATGCCTACCACACAACTGTCGTTCCGATCCCTCGCCCATATTCGCACTGTCTCAGCCGATCGTCACTCGCCCTTCGATCTCTCCAAACTCCTCATCTCCCCAAAATCAGAACTCTTTTTCTCCACGCCCACACTGGCACCTTTTCCATCAACCCATTCTTCGTCTCCTTTGAGCAGAACTAGATCTTCACTCGTCAGCACATTCCCTCCGAACAACTCCCACAATGACGATTCACATCTCCGAGCTCCTCACCAATTCGATACCAAACTGACATCTCAATCATTTCTCATCCAAATTACGTCCACACACCACTTCAGAATGACTCCAACTTGTTCGGAACACGCAGAACCACACACTCCGCTCACATCGTCACTGCTCTAATCAACACTCAAAATCTCCTCCTACGCAGCAGAACCTGACAACACCCACAAATCGAGACCTTCAAACAACCATTATTCCATCTCGTCTATCCTCGCAAGATCACGCACCAATCGCTTCATCCAGATCACATCGAAAGAATTGTCCATCATCGTGAACTTCGCCACTCCATCTCCCACTCACTTCACAGCTGACAAACCCCTCATCGTCGCAAGATCTCCCCATCCAACAACAATCGCCGAGCACTCACTTCCCTCTTCTCAGCCCCTCCTCTCCCTCTCCAATCGCAGTCGATTCTTCCACACCATCCAACAGCACCTTCCCATTCATCACTCCCATTTCAGAAGGTCTCTGCCAACATTGCACCCAACATGGTTCGTGTTGACACCATCCTCGTCTCCATTGAGCACAGTCAGCACTACACTCACCAGCTCATTTCCTCGCAACACGATCACCATCGTGAAGGGTGACATCCCAAATACCAAACACGACACAGATTGGTCAGCATCGCCACACACCCACAACTTGCCATGCAGACATCACAGCCGAAGTGACTCGTCTCTCGCATCACACTTCACACTCCAACAGCATCATCCGAAGTGAACATCGCGTCTCGATTCAACACACCTGACACCCCCACTGACTGCCCATCTGCACGCCACTTTCCATCCGAGGACATCATGCACTACCACATTTCAGAATCCCACTGCCAATAAGAACAACACCAGATTCTGAGATTCACCGTTTCTCAACCAAATCCACATCCTTAGCCCACTTTCATTAATTCACAAGAAATGATCCCAAACCAGATTCACACTTGACATTCCAAGTCGAACTGTCATTGTCCTTTCCTTCCTCCTCAACCCATCACTCTTCAGCAGAATCCATCCATCCAATAGCTTCTGATCAGGAATTACAGGACATATCCTCATATGAGCTCGAACATCGCCAGATTGCTCACAGTCATTCGATTCGAGTCATCGCGGAAACCCACTATTTGTCTTGATTTGTTTCTTTCAACTTGTTTGAACACTGTTCTTCTTCATTTTCTGATTATCATCTCATCTCAATATCTTTAATCGTTTCTTATTTCGATGGTTAGTTTCTCTTGACAACAACTACAACAAACAGAACCTATTCCTGGAGAATCTTAGTTTGATTTCGATCAAAGTATTATTTGGTTTTTGCAGGAAACGATCACAATCGACACATGATGGTGCTCTTCTTGTTGGCACTCTTAAATGTCGCCTATGGTTTCTATGAACCACCTGGTTCATCGTTCCAGTCTTTCGACGCATTTCTGAACGCTCAATCGTCCATCTTTACAAACGAAAACAATGCTGCCAGAAACCTCACTGAAGTTGGACGTGCCACTTTCCATGCTTCAAACCACATCTTTCGGTCAGAAACGGTGAGTTTAGCGGGACACGGATCTCGACTTGTTCACACGAACCAAGTGAAATCCGACTCACAATCATCGTCCGAAATGTCGAACAAGATCTCATCCGAGCGGATTCCGATTCTGGGCATAGTGAACTCGAGTGTGACGATGACATGGTGGACATTGGAGAGTGTTGTGTGGAATAGCGCGATCTGCACCGTCGACGAATCGAATGTGACAATCTCTGATTGTGAGATCATTTCGTCGTCTCTCCAATCGCCTTTTGTTGTTATCAGCTTGAAATCAGCACATGGGAGTTCGATTTCAGTGTTGTCGTCGCGTTACACCTCGACGAACGACCACATGTTTCCGCTTGTTGGTCTGCCCCCCTTCTCTGACCGCGCAATCCCGGATGATCTCCTTAAATCGTGCTGAATCATCGAATACGTTTGATGTTTGTGTTGCGGAGACGACGATATTCGGAAACGACGTCGCATTCTCACACGAAGTTTTGGCGCTCGGGACAGGACCGCTTTTCTCGTTTGGACTGAACACGCTCGCCACATCGCCGATTGTTGATTTCGGATCGATCTCGGTTCGTACATCTCTCTCGAACGCCGCCTTCGTGAACGTGAGCAGCACTTCGCAACTGGCGCGTCCAACCTCGCCAATGTTCGGATCGTCGATAAGCCAGCACGTGAGCAACAACAGAGTCTCTTCGTGCACGAACCACGACGAGGGCACAGCATTTCTTGATGTGCATTTCGGAGGGTCGCTGCATGCGCTGAACACGTCCTTCTCCGACTGCTCGCGACAGTCAAACTTGGTCGTCGACGAATCCCATCGCAACATCACACAAACTGGCCGTCTGTTCAATGTCAGTTTGGAATGCACTTCTGTGAAATACAGCCATTGCACGTATTGTCACATGACCTCAGCTGATGCTGGCAATCATGGAGGATCGGCCATCTTCCTTCGCGATGTGTATGTTCCGCTCACTCTCGTCTGCTGCTTCTTCGACGACTGCACAGCAACTGTGAAAAACAACGATGGAGGCGCTGTGCACTACCAGGGCGTGATCGGAGATCTGAAACCATGCCTTTTCACAAATTGCTCTTTCACTGAATGCAGAGTAACTCAACTTGAGGTGTCCACATCTGGCGGCTCTATTATTGCTTACCACACTCAAATCACCACGATCAACCACTGCTTCTTCGACAAGAGCTTCGCTGGCGGAAGGGCAGGAGCAATCTACTCATCCTACTGTAAGTTCATCGTATTCAACACTGCGTTTATCGGGTGTCAGACGGGGTATTATGGAGGAGCGATGTTCGTGTTCGGACTTGATCCGTTTCTCTTCCATTCTGTGCTGTTCAGAGACAACAAGGCAGGTGCCACGTTTGCAAATGCGAAAGATGTTGCCATGTCATATTTTGAAACACTCGACCTGACTGATTGCTTTGTCAACTGCAACACGAACTCAAAAGTAGGATTGTATTTGTGTGATGGAGAAGGAGTGCCGAAAGAAAACAACACTGTTCTGATTCCACAGAACACCAGCACGTTCACAATCTCCACTCCCAACATCGCTTTTACCGCCGACAGAGCAACGATCACAGTGACAGCGAGCGAAGCACTGAGTGGGACGATGAGCTTCCTTCTTTCGGGCTGTCTTCTGCCTCGCCTCGTTCATGTTGAGTTTGGTCTCCCGAATCATCCTTCGACCACTGGCCAAGGAATTGTGACAAGCGGGGCAGACGGAATTCTGCCTTCACCGCCTTCAGCGGCATATTCAGTCAGGAAATGGTCGTGGGGAGGCCACGTCTTCCCTCCATTCGTCCTGTCTGCGACAGCCTCGCCTGTGGATGCTGAGACTGGACAGATTGATATGACTGGAATCTACTTGACGAGTGGAACGTATTCGATGGTTGTTCGAGGCTCGGACGATTCTGAAGTGACGACAGTGCCTGTGTTTGAGAGCCAGTCAGCGCTGACAGTGACACATGGAATGTCATCGACAGAATCGAACAAGTTGAAGTATGAGATGGAATACACGATTGAGGAAGTTCGATGTGATGGAGAGTTGGTTCGGATGGAATCAGTTTACACATTCACGATTCCGTATCCCGCATCGACGCTGGATGGAGTTGATCAGACGAACGACTCGGATTGGACTCAGTTGAGATTTGTGGGAACGAATCTGGTTGGAGCTCGATACACGTTATGGCTGGAGACCGACGACGCTGTGTCTCCTCCTCACTCCACAACAGTTGAACTGTCGCCTTCGTCTCTGACGTCGTTGTCAACGTGGACAGCTGTTCTGTATCCGCTGACAGCACCCACTCTGCTGTATGGACGAAGCTACAAAGTGTTGTCGGCTGTGAGTGTGGATGGACTGCACGCACCGACGATCACTGTGGGATCATTCTCGACACCATCTGAACCTGCTCGAATTGTGTCATTGGTGCTTTCGAAATACGAAGATTCGATGAAGACAGCTGTGTTCTCCGTGACTGGACGAGCGCTGACTGCAAACATGAAGTATTCAGTGTTGTGAATGTTTCTGGAACATCGACTCAGAAAGAGATTTTTGTGACAGCGACTGGAGCCGAAAGCGGAATTGGGAAGGCAGTTCTGTTCTCGACAGATGTTTCTGAGATTGAGCTTTCGTATTCGACGACGTACACAGTGGAAGGAGTTGAAGACAAGGATGGAGTTTCTGTTCTTTATCATTCTGGATTGACATTCACAACAGAATCGGAACCGATGCGCCTTGTGACCTTCAGGATTGAAAGATATTTGGAGAAAGACAAGAAAGTTGAGTTCAGAATGACAGGACAGAAACTTGAGACAGATGAGACATACGATGTTTCGCTGTCGATTGGTTCGTCAGTGAAGCACTTTGTTTCGATGAAGTTCAGTGCTTCGGACGATGCGTGGATGGGATCAGCCTTGCTGTATCCGTTGTCAGATGCTGAACTGTCGTATGGAGTGGAATACAATGTGACTGAGTTCTCTCAAACAGTGTCGTCGACGACAACCACTCACTTCTTCGAATCCTATCTCGTCAAGATCATTCCAGAACCGCCTCGTCTGACCACTCTGAATCCGATTGTTGCATATTCGGATCAGGACAAGAAGGGAGTTGTGTCGCTGTCTGGGATTGGTCTTTGTGGGGAGTACACAGTGACGATGACTCGGTCGAAAGGATTGTCTGGGACTGAGACGATGAGTGTGTCATTCGATTCGTCTGGGAAAGGGACAATCAATGGAGTTCTTTATGGAACAGCTGGAGTTGGTGAAATTGGACTGAAATATGGAACGATTTATGAATTGAGTGAGATGATTGATTCTTCTTCGAAACCAGTTCATTTTGAGTCTGATCTTGTCTTTGAAACGATTGCTGAACCATCACGCCTGACGAAAGTGAATGAACCCACAGTTGGCGAGCACTCGAACTCGACGACGATTGGATTTGTTGGACATCACATGGTTGCTGGAGAGTATTCTGTGTCGCTGGAGAACACGGCCGACGAAACCGACACACCCACACTCGTTGTGACATTCGCTTCCGATGGGTCTGGGTCAGGCACAGCCCAACTCCATCCGACGGCCGAACTGAAATATGGAGGAACGTACAAAGTGATTGGGATGACGACGAGCATGGCGAATGCTCGGACGCTTCATGTTGATGGTGGACTGACTTTCCCTGTGACGCCTGAACCGAGTCGTCTGACAGAGATCTCATTAACTGGAAAACTGGACAAGGAGAAGAAAGTGTCGTTTTCGTGTTGTGGACGAGGGATGAAGAATGGGCCGTACAAGATTAAACTGTCAGGATCGAAGACCATCTCTGCATCATTTGATGAAAGTGGATTGGCTGGAAGTGGGACGGCCGTTCTGTTCTCGACAGATGTTTCTGAGATTGAGCTTTCGTATTCGACGACATACACAGTGGAAGGAGTTGAAGACAAAGATGGAGTTTCTGTTCTTTATCATTCTGGATTGACATTCACAACTGGATCGGAACCGATGCGCCTTGTGACCTTCAGGATTGAAAGATATTTGGAGAAAGACAAGAAAGTTGAGTTCAGAATGACAGGACAGAAACTTGAGACAGATGAGACATACGATGTTTCGCTGTCGATTGGTTCGTCAGTGAAGCACTTTGTTTCGATGAAGTTCAGTGCTTCGGACGATGCGTGGATGGGGTCAGCCTTGCTGTATCCATTGTCATCGGCTGAACTGTGGTATGGAGTGGAATACAATGTGACTGAGTTCTCTCAAACAGTGTCGTCGACGACAACCACTCACTTCTTCGAATCCAATTTCGTCAAGATCATGGCTGAACCACGTCGCCTCATATCCATCGACTCGATCGTCGCAACTGGAATGAACAAGTCTGTCCTCACTTTGTCATCACGTACCCTCACTCCAAACGATCAATATGAACTTGTCTTCACAGGCTCTCCACTCACCGCCTCCAACGCTGATCACATCTTCGCTGTGAATGTGACAGTGACTAGCGCTCTGTCGTCGACAGTTGATGTGACGTTGTATCCCTCAGGAGCGAACACAGTGAAGTATGGACATGAATATGTTCTGACGTCGATGATTCAAAAAGGTGAGAGTGAATCGATTCTGTTCGAGAACGATGGATGCAAGTTCAGGACGCCTTCAGAACCAGCTCGTCTGAAGTCAATCGCAGCTAGCGAGTTGAAAGGAGATCAGAAGTCACTCATCTCTCTCACAATCACCACTGCCGCTCTTCTGCCAAATACTCCCTACTCCCTCACCCTGTTGTCCACATGGACAGGACAGACTCCTTCCCACAAACGAGTGTTGACAATGACGACGACCGAAGCAGGATTGCTGCCTGTGTTCGACGCTTGTCTTTATCCGTTCGTGACGCTATCTGGTTCTCAACTGTCGTATAACACAACATACAATGTCGACTCGCTCTCGTGGTCAGAAGGGAAGACACTGGTTGATTTTGGACTCTCGTTCTCAATTCCTGTTGAACCTGCTCGTGTAGAGGACGTTGACTTCCATCTGAGTGGGAATCGACGACGACTTGAAGTGACACTGATTGGTCGACACTTGGCGGAGGGGATGGGAAAAGTGTGCTTGAAGAAGGACAACCAGGTGTGGGAATCGTTGGATGTGATTGAGTTGATGAATTCCACTCACGCCTACGCTGAATTCAATGTGGATGAGACGCAATCACCCTCACACATCAAATATCAAAATGAATACCAAGTTGTTCCGATGGGAGACGCGTCAAGTGGTTTCTTTGTCAATGAGGATGTTGTGATTCTTGTTCCTGCACCTCCTCATATCACATCGATCCATTGTGAGTTTCTGAACTCACTTCAGAACATATGCAAGATCCAATTGAAAGGAACAGATTTCATTGTTGGAACAGAGTATGATGTGACGCTGAACAACAAGGTGAGAATTATAGTTCGGTTCAAGACATCGTCAGAGGGTGAATCAGAAGGAGTGTCGATTGGGAAGAATGGAAAGCTGCAATACAACACGCGATACACGCTGACAGATGTGAAACCACTTCTGAATGACGATGGAGAGATTCTTCATTCTGGAACACTGAGTTTTGAAACGGGATATCAAAAGGTGTTGGAAGTGATTGTGAGAGAAGGAGGAAGCTCAGAGATTTCGGAATGTGGAACGATTGGAAAGCCGTGCGAGTCAGTGTTGGTGGGATGGAGAGTGGGAGAAGATGAAGGAGTATCGGGAGTGGTTGTGAAGATTGACGAATCGGTTGGATTTGGAGGTCGAGTGGTTGTGGGCGAGAAGGAGGTGGAGATTGGAGGATTGTTTGAGGGAGAGAACGACTTGAAGGTGTCATCTGGAGATTTGTCTGAAGATGGAGTGGAAGGAGTGGTGTCCGTGTCAGGAGGACGAGTTGTGATTGTGGGAGTTCGATTGATTCTGCCGAGTGGTTGGGAGATGAGAGAGAAGAGAGTGAGAACTGTGTTAAGTGGGTTTGGGGAGTGTGTTGTTCGTTCAATGTCGATCGTGAGTGGATGGAAGGGAGAGGGAGTTGGGATGGGGCTTGTGAGTTGGTTGGGAGGGTCGTTGTCAGTTGAGAAGATTGTGATGGAGGGAGTTGAGATGGAGTCAGGCATACTTCTTGTGAATTGTTCATCGTTGAAGAAGGAAGTGTCACTTGATTTGACATCGAACAGATTCATTGGAGTTGAGACTCGAAACGTTCCACTTGTTGATTTCTCATCGAAATCAAAAGAATCGTGTTTTTCGATGAGGGATTGTGTGTTTGTGTCGACAGAGCGAGTTGAGAGTGGGGTTGTGGGGGATAGAATGGGAGTGATTGCTGTTGAAACATGGCAAGAGAAGATGTCGATTGAGAATTGCAGATTCTCTGATTGTGGGACAGTGGAAGGAAGAAGCGGATCGTCGAAGAAGGGAGGGGTGTTGATTGTTGTCGTTGGGGGTTCGAATGTTGGAGAACGGAAAGAACTTGAGTTGTTGGGGAATGTGTTTATGGACAGTTGTGTCTCGTGGTCAGGAAGTGGAGAAGAAAAGAGAGGAGGAGTTACCGTGTGGAGTGTTGGAGTCGGACAAACAAAGATCGACTTGTGTGGGAGTTGGTTTGAAGAGACAAGTGTGAGTGGGGCTGTTTTGGATCGGGACTCATTCGGAATTCCTATTGTGGATGGGAAGCGGAAGATTGTTCGTTGCTTGTCTGGATGTGATTCTGTTGGACTTGTGGTGGTTAGAGGAAGAGTGTTGCCAGTGATTAGTCGAGCAGGATCGTCATTCTCGGGGTGTTCGCTTCGTTTGGTGTCGGGAGAGGAAGAAGAATTGACGAAGCAGTATTCTGACGAACTCTGACCTCCAATCACACAACACACCTCAACTGGACCCATCGCTATGCAATTCACATCCCAATGACCAAACCATCAGACTCGCTCTGCTCTGAAGATTCACACACATCGACACAATACTCGATCCTCAGTCTCTCCATCAGACGCAAACAATCAGACCTTACAGCTCAACCCTCGTTCAGCGCCACAACCAATTCTCACAACAAACTGCTTTGACTCTAACCCAGAAAACCCAAACTCACATCTTTCCTCTTGTTCTCCACCAGCCTTCACCAAACTCTCCATTTTCAGATGACAGCCCACCATCCCAACGGAAGCCTCGTCTCGATGCCTACCACACAACTGTCGTTCCGATCCCTCGCCCATATTCGCACTGTCTCAGCCGATCGTCACTCGCCCTTCGATCTCTCCAAACTCCTCATCTCCCCAAAATCAGAACTCTTTTCTCCACGCCCACACTGGCACCTTTTCCATCAACCCATTCTTCGTCTCCTTTGAGCAGAACTAGATCTTCACTCGTCAGCACATTCCCTCCGAACAACTCCCACAATGACGATTCACATCTCCGAGCTCCTCACCAATTCGATACCAAACTGACATCTCAATCATTTCTCATCCAAATTACGTCCACACACCACTTCAGAATGACTCCAACTTGTTCGGAACACGCAGAACCACACACTCCGCTCACATCGTCACTGCTCTAATCAACACTCAAAATCTCCTCCTACGCAGCAGAACCTGACAACACCCACAAATCGAGACCTTCAAACAACCATTATTCCATCTCGTCTATCCTCGCAAGATCACGCACCAATCGCTTCATCCAGATCACATCGAAAGAATTGTCCATCATCGTGAACTTCGCCACTCCATCTCCCACTCACTTCACAGCTGACAAACCCCTCATCGTCGCAAGATCTCCCCATCCAACAACAATCGCCGAGCACTCACTTCCCTCTTCTCAGCCCCTCCTCTCCCTCTCCAATCGCAGTCGATTCTTCCACACCATCCAACAGCACCTTCCCATTCATCACTCCCATTTCAGAAGGTCTCTGCCAACATTGCACCCAACATGGTTCGTGTTGACACCATCCTCGTCTCCATTGAGCACAGTCAGCACTACACTCACCAGCTCATTTCCTCGCAACACGATCACCATCGTGAAGGGTGACATCCCAAATACCAAACACGACACAGATTGGTCAGCATCGCCACACACCCACAACTTGCCATGCAGACATCACAGCCGAAGTGACTCGTCTCTCGCATCACACTTCACACTCCAACAGCATCATCCGAAGTGAACATCGCGTCTCGATTCAACACACCTGACACCCCCACTGACTGCCCATCTGCACGCCACTTTCCATCCGAGGACATCATGCACTACCACATTTCAGAATCCCACTGCCAATAAGAACAACACCAGATTCTGAGATTCACCGTTTCTCAACCAAATCCACATCCTTAGCCCACTTTCATTAATTCACAAGAAATGATCCCAAACCAGATTCACACTTGACATTCCAAGTCGAACTGTCATTGTCCTTTCCTTCCTCCTCAACCCATCACTCTTCAGCAGAATCCATCCATCCAATAGCTTCTGATCAGGAATTACAGGACATATCCTCATATGAGCTCGAACATCGCCAGATTGCTCACAGTCATTCGATTCGAGTCATCGCGGAAACCCACTATTTGTCTTGATTTGTTTCTTTCAACTTGTTTGAACACTGTTCTTCTTCATTTTCTGATTATCATCTCATCTCAATATCTTTAATCGTTTCTTATTTCGATGGTTAGTTTCTCTTGACAACAACTACAACAAACAGAACCTATTCCTGGAGAATCTTAGTTTGATTTCGATCAAAGTATTATTTGGTTTTTGCAGGAAACGATCACAATCGACACATGATGGTGCTCTTCTTGTTGGCACTCTTAAATGTCGCCTATGGTTTCTATGAACCACCTGGTTCATCGTTCCAGTCTTTCGACGCATTTCTGAACGCTCAATCGTCCATCTTTACAAACGAAAACAATGCTGCCAGAAACCTCACTGAAGTTGGACGTGCCACTTTCCATGCTTCAAACCACATCTTTCGGTCAGAAACGGTGAGTTTAGCGGGACACGGATCTCGACTTGTTCACACGAACCAAGTGAAATCCGACTCACAATCATCGTCCGAAATGTCGAACAAGATCTCATCCGAGCGGATTCCGATTCTGGGCATAGTGAACTCGAGTGTGACGATGACATGGTGGACATTGGAGAGTGTTGTGTGGAATAGCGCGATCTGCACCGTCGACGAATCGAATGTGACAATCTCTGATTGTGAGATCATTTCGTCGTCTCTCCAATCGCCTTTTGTTGTTATCAGCTTGAAATCAGCACATGGGAGTTCGATTTCAGTGTTGTCGTCGCGTTACACCTCGACGAACGACCACATGTTTCCGCTTGTTGGTCTGCCCCCTTCTCTGACCGCGCAATCCCGGATGATCTCCTTAAATCGTGCTGAATCATCGAATACGTTTGATGTTTGTGTTGCGGAGACGACGATATTCGGAAACGACGTCGCATTCTCACACGAAGTTTTGGCGCTCGGGACAGGACCGCTTTTCTCGTTTGGACTGAACACGCTCGCCACATCGCCGATTGTTGATTTCGGATCGATCTCGGTTCGTACATCTCTCTCGAACGCCGCCTTCGTGAACGTGAGCAGCACTTCGCAACTGGCGCGTCCAACCTCGCCAATGTTCGGATCGTCGATAAGCCAGCACGTGAGCAACAACAGAGTCTCTTCGTGCACGAACCACGACGAGGGCACAGCATTTCTTGATGTGCATTTCGGAGGGTCGCTGCATGCGCTGAACACGTCCTTCTCCGACTGCTCGCGACAGTCAAACTTGGTCGTCGACGAATCCCATCGCAACATCACACAAACTGGCCGTCTGTTCAATGTCAGTTTGGAATGCACTTCTGTGAAATACAGCCATTGCACGTATTGTCACATGACCTCAGCTGATACTGGCCATCTTGGAGGAGCCGCGATCCTCATCCGAGATGTCGCTGTTCCACTCACTCTGATCTGCTGCTTCTTCGACGACTGCACAGCAACTGTTTCTGGGAACGATGGAGGAGCTGTCCATTTTCAGAGCGACTTAAACAATCTGAAACCGTGTTTCGTCACAAACTGCTCTTTCACTGAATGCAAGGTGACTGTCAAGGTCGATGGCTCCTCTGCTGGATCACTTCTAGTCTACCGTGCTCAAGCGGCGACGATCAGCCACTGCTTCTTCGACAAGAGCTTCTCTCACGGAAGAGGGGGAACAATCTACTCGACCTTCTGTAAGTTCACTGTGTTCAACACTGCGTTTGTGGAGTGTGAGACGGGGTTTTATGGAGGAGCTGTGTTCATCTTCGAAGTTCAGCCGCTTCTCTTCCACTCTGCACTGTTCAGAGACAACAAAGCAGGCACCAAGTACGCAAATGCTGCAGATGTTGGTCTGGCGACTTACTCTGCACTCAACCTTGCTGATTGTTTCATCCACTGCAATACATCTTCGACAGTTGGATTGTATTTATGTCAAGAGTCCGGCGGTACAGCAATCGAAAACAACACTGTTCTGATCCCAAAACACACAGATACGTTCACAATCTCAGAGCCTGTCATTAATTTTGCTGACGACGCCGCAACAATCACAGTGACAGCGAGCGAAGCACTGAGTGGGACGATGAGCTTCCTTCTTTCGGGCTGCCTTCTGCCTCGCCTCGTTCATGTCGAGTTTGGTCTCCCGAATCATCCTTCGACCACTGGCCAAGGAATTGTGACAAGCGGGGCAGACGGAATTCTGCCTTCACCGCCTTCAGCGGCATATTCAGTCAGAAGGTGGTCTTGGGGAGGCAACGTCTTCCCTCCTTTCGTCCTGTCTGCGACAGCCTCGCCTGTGGATGCTGAGACTGGACAGATTGATGTGACTGGAATCTACTTGACGAGTGGAACGTATTCGATGGTTGTTCGAGGCTCGGACGATTCTGAAGTGACGACAGTTCCTGTGTTTGAGAACCAGTCCGCGCTGACAGTGACACACGAAATGTCATCGACAGAATCGAACAAGTTGAAGTATGGGATGGAATACACGATTGAGGAAGTTCGATGTGATGGAGAGTTGGTTCGGATGGAATCAGTTTACACATTCACGATTCCGTATCCCGCATCGACGCTGGAAAGAGTCGATCAGACAAACGACTGGGATTGGACTCAGTTGAGATTTGAGGGAACGAACCTGGTTGGAGCTCGATACACGTTAAGGCTGGAGACCGACGACGCTGTGTCTCCTCCTCACTCCACAACAGTTGAACTGTCGCCTTCGTCTCTGACGTCGTTGTCAACGTGGACCGCTGTTCTGTATCCGCTGACAGCCCCCGCTCTGCTGTATGAACGAAGGTACAAAGTGTTGTCGGCTGTGAGTGTGGATGGACTGCACACACCGACGATCACTGTGGGATCATTCTCGACACCATCTGAACCTGCTCGAATTGTGTCATTGGTGCTTTCGAAATACGAAGATTCGATGAAGACAGCTGTGTTCTCCGTGACTGGACGAGCACTGACTCCAAACCTGAAGTATTCAGTGTTTGTGAATGTTTCTGGAACATCGACTCAGAAAGAGATTTTTGTGACAGCGACTGGAGCCGAAAGCGGAATTGGGAAGGCAATTCTGTTCTCGACAGATGTTTCTGAGATTGAGCTTTCGTATTCGACGACGTACACAGTGGAAGGAGTTGAAGACAAGGATGGAGTTTCTGTTCTTTATCATTCTGGATTGACATTCACAACAGAATCGGAACCGATGCGCCTTGTGACCTTCAGGATTGAAAGATATTTGGAGAAAGACAAGAAAGTTGAGTTCAGAATGACAGGACAGAAACTTGAGACAGATGAGACATACGATGTTTCGCTGTCAGTTGGTTCGTCAGTGAAGCACGTTGTTTCGATGAAGTTCAGTGCTTCGGACGATGCGTGGATGGGGTCAGCCTTGCTGTATCCATTGTCATCGGCTGAACTGTGGTATGGAGTGGAATACAATGTGACTGAGTTCTCTCAAACAGTGTCGTCGACGACAACCACTTACTTCTTCGAAGCCATCACCGTCGAGATCATTCCAGAACCGCCTCGTCTGACCACTCTGAATCCGATTGTTGATTATTCGGATCAGGACAAGAAGGGAGTTGTGTCGCTGTCTGGGATTGGTCTTTCTGGGGAGTACACAGTGACGATGACTCGGTCGAAAGGATTGTCTGGGACTGAGACGATGAGTGTGTCATTCGATTCGTCTGGGAAAGGGACAATCGATGGACTTCTTTATGGAACGGCTGAAGTTGGTGAAATTGGACTGAAATATGGAACGATTTATGAAGTGAGTGGAATGCTGAATTCTTCGTCACAATCAGTTTATTTTGAGTCTGACCTTGTCTTTGAAACGATTGCTGAACCATCGCGCCTGACCAAAGTGAATCTTCCCACAGTTGGTGAGCACTCGAACTCGACGACGATTGGATTTGTTGGACATCACATGGTTGCTGGAGAGTATTCTGTGTCACTGGAGAACACGGCCGACGAAACCGACACACCCACACTCGTTGTGACATTCGCTTCCGATGGGTCTGGGTCAGGCACAGCCCAACTCCATCCGACAGCCGAACTGAAATATGGAGGAACATACAAAGTGATTGGGATGACGACGAACATGGCGAATGCTCGGACGCTTCATGTTGATGGTGGACTGACTTTCCCTGTGACGCCTGAACCGAGTCGTCTGACTGGGATCATGCTGACTGGAAAACTGGACAAGGAGAAGAAAGTGTCGTTTTCGTGTTCTGGACGAGGGATGAAGAATGGGCCGTACAAGATTAAACTGTCAGGATCGAAGACCATCTCTGCATCATTTGATGAAAGAGGATTGACAGGAAGTGGGACGGCCGTTCTGTTCTCGACAGATGTTTCTGAGATTGAGCTTTCGTATTCGACGACATACACAGTGGAAGGAGTTGAAGACAAAGAAGGAAATTCTGTTCTTTATCATTCTGGATTGACATTCACCACAGAATCGGAACCGATGCGCCTTGTGACCTTCACATTTGCTAGATATTTGGAGAAAGACAAGAAAGTTGAGTTCAGAATGGAAGGAAAGGAACTTGAGACAGATGAGACATACGATGTTTCGCTGTCAGTTGGTTCGTCAGTGAAGCACGTTGTTTCGATGACGTTCAGTGTTTCGGACGATGCGTGGATGGGGTCAGCCTTGCTGTATCCGTTGTCAGATGCTGAACTGTCGTATGGAGTGGAATACAATGTGACTGAGTTCTCTCAAACAGTGTCGTCGACGACAACCACTCACTTCTTCGAATCCAATTTCGTCAAGATCATGGCTGAACCACGTCGCCTCATATCCATCGACTCGATCGTCGCAACTGGAATGAACAAGTCTGTCCTCACTTTGTCATCACGTACCCTCACTCCAAACGATCAATATGAACTTGTCTTCACAGGCTCTCCTCTCACTACCTCCAACGCTGATCACATCTTCACTGTGAATGTGACAGTGACTAGCGCTCTGTTGTCGACAGTTGATGTGACGTTGTATCCCTCAGGAGCGAACACAGTGAAGTATGGACATGAATATGTTCTGACGTCGATGATTCAAAAAGGTGAGAGTGAATCGATTCTGTTCGAGAACGATGGATGCAAGTTCAGGACGCCTTCAGAACCAGCTCGTCTGAAGTCAATCGCAGCTAGCGAGTTGAAAGGAGATCAGAAGTCACTCATCTCTCTCACAATCACCACTGCCGCTCTTCTGCCAAACACTCCCTACTCCCTCACCCTGTTGTCCACATCGACAGGAAAGACTCCTTCCCACAAACGAGTGTTGACAATGACGACAAGCGAATCAGGATTGCTGCCTGTGTTCGACGCGTGTCTTTATCCATTCGTGACGCCATCTGATTCTCAACTGTCGTACAACACAACATACACTGTCGACTCGCTCTCTTGTTCGGATGGGAAGACACTGGTCGATTTTGGAATCTCGTTCTTTGTTCCTGTTGAACCTGCTCGTGTGGAAGATGTTGACTTCCATCTGAATGGAGATAGAACCAAACTTGAAGTGACGCTGATTGGTCGACACTTGGAGGATGGGATGGGAAAAGTGTGCTTGAAGAAGGACAACCAAGTGTGGGAATCGTTGGCTGTGATTGAGTTGATGAATTCCACACACGCCAAAGCTGAATTCAATGTGGATGCGACACAATCACCCTCCCACATCAAATATCAAAGTGAATACCGAGTCATTCCGATGGGAGACGCGTCAAGTGGTTTCTTGGTGAACGAGGATGTTGTGATTCTTGTTCCCGATCGCCCTCTTGTGACAAACGTGGAACTCTCGTACAACACAATCAAAACAGCACTTGTTGTCCATTTTTTGGGAACGAACTTGAAGCTGGACAAGACGTACACCATCACTCTGAACTCCTCCGACACTTTGACTGCTGTCTTCAATACATCCTCTGAATCGTCAACCGAGACTTTGGCGATTGGGTGGCCGGACACCCTTCAGTACGGTTCGACTTACACAATCACCTCGATCATCTGTAAGAACGATGTCTCTGATCAAATATCGATTGAAAACGGCGTGTTCACAGTGGATGAAATTCCAGAAGAAATCACCATATTCTGCAACACAAGTTCAACAAATATTTCGGTTTTGTGTGGAGAGCGAGGAAAAATGTGTCAGACACTCGACTCAGCGTGGATTGTTGCTGGAACTCGCTTCTCTCGCCCGACATTCGCTCTGCTCGACAAAACGACGCTTTCCAGAACACTGGTTGTTCCAACAGGTTCGCATGTTGTGTTTGTGAATGGGAGTTCATCAGAACCGACACTGACTGTGCATTCTGGTTCGTCGAGCACAGATGGAACGGCGATGATCACTCTGACGGAAGCGTTTGTGGAATTCCGAAATGTGGATGTTGAGATTGATTGGACAGCCTCGACATTTGTGTTCCTTCAGGCCACGCGAGGAGAGATCGTGTTGAAGGATGGATCGTTCACCACGAAACAGGCAGGAAATGAAGAAGGAGAGACTGATGATGTGTGCAGGTGGGAAACAGGACTGATCGAACTGATTGACTGCACGACGGAAGTTCATTCGAACGAGTTCCATCATCTTGCGCATGGAGCTGTGAACATGAAGGGAGGGAAGCTGTCGATCCGCACGTCGTCATTCGACAACAACATCCCTCCAAGCTCTCTCTTCCCTTCAGCTCGTCGGAACATCCACTGCTCGGGAGATGGAGAAATTGAGGTTGGAAGTTTAAAGGCTGGGGATGGATTTCTGGATGGATTGTCAGCGTGGATCTCAGCGGAAACCTGTTCCGTCAAAGGAATGAATTGGATTGCTGCAGCTCCCCTCTTCATCCCAACACTCTCATCGTCACAATCGTCGAGTTCGTTCAACAAGACGACGAAGACATTCGAAGTGAAGATCGTTGGGACGACACTGATTCCTTGTGGCCTCTTTCTGGGAGTGTTTGAATGGGACGAGAAGTTGAAGAAGGAAGGGACGCAGATTCCGATTGAAGTGAACATGGAGACAGCGACAAACTGGACAGAAACTGGATTCTCTGTGTCAGTGAAGGAAAACATGACAAAAGCGCTGGATCGCACGTTCTCACTCCGTGCTCGCCTCGTTTTCGGAAAGAATTCGACAACGAACGAATCGTTCTTACAGTCTCGGTCACATGGGTTCGCGGAAGGAGGATGACATTCTCCTCCTTCATTTCACATGCTCTCTCATTATATCCCATTTTTTGTCACAAATGACTCTTCGACAAACCGGAAAAAGTGTCTTGTGATGCGTGAAGCGAAAAATAAAAAGAATATGGGTTCATCTCCTCCACCCACAAACAGTTCCACATTTTCAATAATGTGTCCAATATCCTTTGTTGTCAATTACTTCATTGATCCTCCTCGGCATTGACAGGATTGAAGATTGAACACAGTTCAGAAGGTCCCGATTCCAAACACTTCTGATGGCCAGTCTCAGTTCGTCAGTGGTATGAAGTGCTCTTTTGTTCAGCTTATTTTTCAGAGTGCGCCAGACATTCTCAATTGGTGAGAGATCTGGACTTTGGGGAGGCCAGACCAAAGTTGAAAATGGTTGTTTGGCGATCCAACTTTGGATGCGCTTTGAGGAGTGTTTTGGGTCGTTATCCTGCTGAAATACGAACGGTTGTTCACAAAGTGACATACCATTGTCGTGAACGTGTGTTCTAACAATTTTGTGATATTGCTTTTGCTCTAGGTTGCCTTTGATGAACACCAAACTTCCAACACCGCCCCAGCCGATGCAACCCCAAACCATCAGATGGACAGAATGTTTCACAGTATGTAGAACACACTTCTCATTGAATTCTTCACCTTTTCTCCGCCAAACGTACACTTTTCCCTTCGGTTCACGCAAACAGATCATTGCTTCATCACTCCACAACACCCGTTTCCAATCCTGTTCTCCCCACATCAGGTGTTCACGCGCAAACAATAGCCGCTTTTCGACGTTGGTGGCTCGAAGGAGTGGTTTGTGTTTCGCTGGGCATTGCGAGATCCCGTCCTCCTTTCCACGTCTACCAATGGTAGACTCCGAAACATTGATGTGGTGTGACTTCAAGAGTTTTTCTTTGATTTCTTTCTTCGTCTTAAAGCGATTGCACTCAATCTCCGCAAGGATCACGGCATCCTCACGCACGGTTGTACACCGTTCGTATGTCCTTTTCGTCTTCTTATTCGATCTTGGATTCTTCAGCCAGGCTTTTATGAAGCTCCGTATTCTCCTTTTTAACTTGAGGACTTAGGTTCCATCTTTTACGCTTCTACAGAATTGGAAAGGAGAATGGAATGGAACAGGAATACATTTTTTAAGGGCAAACGAGGCACCATTGAACTCCTTTTTCGATCAGCATGTACGAGAGTTTTGATTCGTTCGTTTTCTACTACAGATATGTGCATCAGTGTTTTCTTTCCAACCCAACTCATACTCACATCTAACTTTCATTTTAATCCATGTCATTTCACTTCAAACAGTCTCAATATTTTGGTCGACACTTTTTCAACTTTCTGGGTCAGATCAAGTCCACCGTGTTCCTGCAAAAATGGTGAGTGTCGAAGAGCTAGCTCGATTTGAAATGATGAACAAACCATAAAAATGTGAAAAGAAAGAAGTGATGAAGTCGGATGTAATCGCGAAGTCATGTGATTTCGACTGTATTCCGACTGAGCCAGTCAGATGAAAAGAAAGCGCAAGCACTTCAGACGATCTCGTGGCTGATTCCTGTGGTTGCCTCGATCATCACTCTCCTCTTCATCTTCTTCCTCGTTCTGATTCTGTGCCGCCGACGAAAGCAGAAGAAAGACGCAAACCAGTCCGAAATGAAGGAAGTGGATCCCGTCGCTGTTGATTGGAAAGACGATGACGACACGATTCAAAACACAGCCAGACTCCACGAATCATCGTTCGCCTCGCCAACTCGAGAAGAACAAAACGTGATCACCGCTGTCGAGCAGGACATGCGAAATCCTCTCCACAATTCCGACCTCGACGCAGGGAGCCACCTTGCACCAGAACAGCCCACTCTGATCAAACAACTTGATGGAACAGAGATTGCAGTTTGGAAGAAGGATACGCTTTACAACAGACTTCACAAGCCACTGCAGAACGAGCCGACGTTGGACGTTGCGTCGGTTCGAATGCAACTTCTGAAAAGAGCGAAGGAGATCGAGAAACAGCCAAACATTGGTCATGTTCTTGCGACTCTGAACCCTCACTCTATTTTTTTCGATGCGGCGGGTGTTGTGATGATCGACTGCAAGCAACACTCGCAAACCGGGCAATCGTGGCATCAGAAATCTGGGCAGACTGGGAGTGGAGCGAATCAGGAAAACGAGGGGGATCGATGGAAGGCGCCAGAGATGGTGGAAGCGAAGACAGATGTGGATGCAGGACAGGCCGGAGTGTTCAGTCTGGGACTGATTCTGTGGGAGTTGGAGACGCAGCAAGTGCCGTTCCGTGAGTATGATGCAGTGAATGCTCAACGGCAGCTGGGTTCTGGCGTGCTGCCGTTGATGACGAACTTTTCTGATTCGCTGAGAGAGCAGATTGTGTCGTGTCTGAACTTGGATCCGAAACTTCGACCGACGATTGCGGAATTGGACAAGATGTTCAACCCGGCCACGCCGCCTCAGCCTCATCACATGGACCATCCGAGTGGGTTCCCAGCAGCAGAGATCAACCACGACGACACATTGTGAGAGATTGAGCTTCATTCGATTCACTCAACTATCATCAAAATCACACACACACACACACACACACACACACACACACACACACACACACACACACACACACACACACACACACACACACACACACACACACACACACACACACACACACACACACACACACACACACACACACACACACACACACACACACAATCACTTCATTCAACGCTCACCTGAAAGGGAGAGCGAAAATTCAACTATTTAAGTGAGTACGCCTGTGTTGATGTCACGACTCGTGCTCCACCACAATCCGAAGACAACATCCATCTCGTCAACACAAGCCGCTCACTTGACTTTTTTCTTGTTCATTCTCTGAATCAACTACTGCAACAATCATCATTTATTTCAGCAGACATATCACTTGCCGATCAGACCTAGTCCAGCACAATCTGTCTGCCAGTCTTCATTCGCAGGAACTTCCTCGGAAACATCACTGTTTCTGCAGTTGGGGCACGTTCATTGCTTCATCACCATTGACTCGCTTCGAGAGTTCTCTGCCTCTTCATTTCGATCTTCGAAGGTTTTCGACTTCACTTCACTTGGCCGAGCCTTGTCTTCAGTTTGGACTGTCCGACTCGCAGATCTGTCTGTTGGTCGTTTCACTGCATGTCATTTTCTTTGATTGTCATGAGAGAGAGAGGAACATGTCCTCCACATTTCATCATTCTCCAGAATTGATTGTCAGTCACTCCAAGTTTTGTGAAACAATTAAAATATCTGATATTAGAGTACTTGGCTGGTTAGGGAAGAACGTCAATTTGCGAGAGACCAGAAGATAAAGAACAGAATTTCCTTCTTTGTCTTCAATTAGGCGTCTTGCTGTCGTCCCAGGACAAGACGATGCAAGACAAAGAACCTCCGTTCAACGCGTGAATCGACCCCAGGGCGGTGGATGGGCTGTCTGATCGTTTCTCATCATTTGAAAAACAGAGAAAGTGGAAAAGAAAGGAGATGGTAAAGAGAATGCTAAGTACAACATAGTGACAGGAGGTCATGAAGACAGTGAATACACCATCAAATCCAGAGAATGCTGGACGACATAAAGCAAAAGTGCGAAGAACAACAAAACACACAACGGAAAAGAAAGGAGAAAGAAACGAGAGACTGTTCATAAAGACAAATCAGAAGCAGCCGATGAGAAAGTGAGAAATGAGATGGCTAATTATTTGTTGATACAGAAACGGAATGGTCAGAAAAAGACGAAAAGCTTGAACATCGTCAGACGAGACGAGATGAACAGAATGGTGCTGGTGTTGCCAACAAATGGGGAGAGGAAGGGAGGACGCGATGATGTGTGGAGTTGGAAAGATGAATGTGTGAGTGGATTCTGAGAATGAAGAGATGTCGCAGGTGTCCAGTGTTTAGAGAGACGTCGAATGTGATGTGGTCTCGACCAGAACAGACGAAGAAGTGGGGTGTGGCAGAACGAAGTGAACGGAGAAGAGTCAAGGTTGTATGAATGCTTTCGGATGGATTGACTTGTCAGCAGGAATCTGAGCGAGTGTGGATTCGATTGTGTCAAAGTCGGGTCTGTCTTCAGGATTCAGTGAGAGACACTCTTCAATCAGTTCTCGCATCTCTGAATTCGCCACCAATTCCAGCTTCGGTGTCACTCCGGTCACAATCTGACGTGATGCATTCACCGCATCTTGCTCCCCAAACGGCACATAACCAGTCTCCATTTCCCACAAGATCAGGCCAAGACTAAAAACTGCCCCGTGGCCCGAGTTCATGTGTGGTTTGTTCTCGATCACTTCGGGAGCAAACCAACGCACTCCTTCGTTCACTCGCTCTGTCGATCGAGCCACAATCTGTTTCGATTCGTTCGTCTCCACCGTTCGACCTTCCTCGAGTTGTTGCTGTGGTGAGTCTTGTTGGTCGAGTTGTGGTTGAGTGACGTTTTGAAGAGGCACTTGGGGTGTGACGTCAAGGTTCAGTTTCAAGCACACATTCTGTTTCGAATCAAACAGAATGTTGTGAGCCGTCAGTGCTCGGAGAATCGCTGCTTCTCTGTCCTTCTTCGACACTCCCTTCAATCCTCGAACCAGCTGGAGCTGAGCTTGTCGAACTCGAACATCCCAACGATTCTCCGAGTGAAGCGCGTTGTACAGCGTTCGATCTTTCGACACATAAACTGTCGTCTTCATGTCTCCACAGCAAGGCAAGGCTTCCTCCACATTCTTGAAATCAATCACTTCGTCGGATGGTTCGGGTTCTTCTTTCTGCTTCGTTTCTGCTTTCGATTCAGACGAAGCACATGTTTGGATGGACATCACTCCGATCTGGTTGTCTGTCACAATCTCCACTTTCTCGTCATCGAGTGGCGGCTGATCGCACGCGGCAATGTCTTCCATCTCCTTCAGGTTCGCTTGAGATTTCGCCAGACGACGGCGAAGGAGCACAACCAGCACGATCACCACAAGGAGAGCGATGAGCAGGCACGCGACGAGAGGAATCAGCCAGCTCAGCAGCTTCTTCGTTTCGGGCGACATCGCTTTCTTCGGATAAAATGACGATTTGGGGATGTGGAAAATGATTGTCTCGTTCATCCACACAAATGGTGATTCTGAATCAGGTGATGGAGTGATTGACTTGATTGTGTAGTTTGTGTCGTGTGTCAGCTTGCGATCCTCTCCAACCACAACAAAGTTTGACGACACACCCATCTTTGAAGATTCGTCAAAGTTGACAGTTATGACGATGTCTTTCCCTTCCTCCTCCACAACAATCTCGTATGATCCTGTCACCTCTTCGCTGAGCATCAGAATGATGAAGGCGAGTGATTCGTTGGACGAGTCGAGTGAAGCTTTGGCTCCGACGAGAGTGGGTGGTTGTTCGGGTGTGGTGAAGGAGAGGAAGGACGGTGTCGAAGCGAGATTGAACGCCCACTCTGCCTGTGGGAATGTGAGGGCATTGGAGAGAGATGAAGAGGAAGAGGGAACAATCCCAACAATCGACGTGATTGTGTACGACGTCGAGTAATCCAGTGTCAACGATGGAGACGGCGATGTCAGTGTGCCCTTCCCATTCACAAACTCAATCACTCCCTTCACATCTGTCTTGTCCCCCTCGTTTCTAAATGTCACTTCATATTTCTGCGACGCAATCGGCATCTTCCCCTTCATCTCCAACTCCATTCTTCCTGTCAGTGAATCAAACGAGAGTTCCACTGCTTCTGTCAACAGCGGCCCAACATTGTTAAACGCTTCATCATCGATTCGCACTCTTGACTCCTCAGGAGTGTAGCGATTGACAATCATGTGCATTCCAATGCTGTTTGTGGCACACGTCGTGAAGCACTCGACTACCGAGATTGTTGGTTTCGGATCACCATCGAAATGCTTTAGATGCACATCAACAAAAACAGTTGTATCTGCTGTACTGTTCATCGATAATGAAGAGTCTTCAATCTGCCCGACAGAGTTGTTGACGAAGGCGACTCGGGTGAGAGAGACCAAATAGTTAATATTGTTGCCGGCATGTGTTATCGTGATTGCTCCGGTTGTAGAGAGAGAACAATCCTTCACCAGACAATCAGAGATCACACACGATCCAGCGTTAATCATTCCGAAGGCAGTACTCCCACTTTTCGATGAACATTCAACGAAAGAACAAGCATGCAGTGTCAGTGTGGAACGTATCTGCATAACACTGTATAACCCTTTTTGGCATCGAAAGAAGTGGACGTCAGTCATCTTGACATCATCATAAACTGACGTTATATACATTCCATCGACAATACGACCACTACAGTCAGTGAAAGTGAGTCGTGTGAATTCAGTTGGATAGTATCCATAGAGTGTGACGTGGAGACCACCTTGGCCGAAGTCCGGATCAATGCTTGAACAGTCGTTGAAGATCCAATCGGAGAGAACGGCGTCGACTTTAGAGTCGAACCACATTCCACCCACCGAGAAGCTTGCAGAACAAGACTCGAAGTCGAGATTTGTGACTGTGAGAGCAGGGCATGGGGGGACGACGTAAAGGTACAATCCACCAGCTTTTAAAGCGCCTCCATCAGCAGGAGGCCCACATCTTTCAAACTTGCAGCTGTCGATCGTGGCGGGCTGGTCAATCTCTATCGCCATCCCGGCTCCATATCCGATTGTTTTGATATTCGTGAAGTTCGACTTCTCGACGATGAGTGGTTGGGTCGTTTCTGCATGATATTGATTCACCCAGAGTGCCCCTCCACCAGAAACCCTTTCTGGGATGACTGTATGGTCAGCGAACGAGCAGGAGGTGATGGTGATGGCACCTGGGTAGAAGAGAAATGTGAGCGCGCGCTCGTTCGATGCATAGTTGGCACCAGTGAAGTGGCAGTGCGAGAAGGAGGCGAATGAGTTTCCATCGTCGGTTTCGTATGTAGAGAAATACACTGTGCCATTATCAACAAATGGAAAGGTGCCATTGGGGAGAGTGACTGTGCCTTGTGTGGAGTCGGTGTTGGGGGAGGAGAGGAGGGAGGAGAAGGAGGAATTCGAGCACAAAACTGAGCCTCCATTGTTCACGTCCCGAATTGTTGATCCCGACAGATGTGAACTTGTCAGCGACACAACACATCCCAACATCTTTTGGGACAAATGCGACAGCTTTGGCTGGCGGGAAGAGCTAATCGAACTCATGTTCACAAACGAGCATCCAATCAGCGATGGTGAGATTATTCCCACGTCTTCTGCACTTTTTCGAGGTGTCCGTGTCAGTGAAAGGCCAATCCCGTCTGTTCCGAGAACTTCTTGCGAGTTGAACGAACAGTCAACAATCGAGATTGAACGCAATGCTCCACAATCTGGAAATGCTGTTGTTTCCACAAGACCACGCAGCTGGCCACTTTCACTCGATATCGAGCATTTCTTCATCACAACTGATGATGAACACGTTGATTCCTCGAATGTCGATGCCGAAATCAGAATCGCACTTGTACCCGACGAGACTTCAATTCTGCTTTCAGATATTATCAACATGCTGCTTGAGACAATTGCCAGTCTTGTTGTGTGTGCTTGATTTTGCTGTATTCTTGGATCTTCAGAGATGGCGACTAGTGAAAAGTGGAGTGATTTCAAATACAGTGTTGAGTTCGTCAATGAGTATATGTAATTCTCATCAGTGTGCATGTTGACCTGTTCTTCATTTGTGGACATTTCTGACCCAGATTGCGGGAGAATGTGTGTTCCTGATGATGATCTTTTGTTCGCCTGTTCTCCAGATAATTCAAGATTTTTACTCCTGATTTCGATGTTTCTTCCAGTGTATGTTCCTTCTGGAATCGAGGCAACTTGAATTTCATTCGATTGAGGATCTGTGATGGTTTTTATGGTGTCCAAAAGTGATGTGAGATTTGTTGAACTGGTTGTTCGGCAAATGACAGTTAACATGGGTTGCAAGAAGCAGAGAAGGAGTGGGAGGGGGATCATGATTCGGACCAGAGATAGAGCGAGACTAGAGTCTCGAGGCGAGAAAGTGAATCGAATGATGGATGGCCCTTTCTTTGTTGGATTGAAACAACTCACCGTCAAACCGTCACATCATTGATTTCAATCTCATCCTGTTTGGTTTATTGATTCATGAAGGATATTCAGGAGATGATATAGAAAGAAAAAATGACTCGAAATGTGAAATGCCGATATGGTTGAGATGGGATGTGGTGAAGTGCAATTGCGATATGATTCTGAAATGTTGAGAAATGTTGGTGACATGTTCCTCTCTCTCTCATGACAATCAAAGAAAATGACATGCAGTGAAACGACCAACAGACAGATCTGCGAGTCGGACAGTCCAAACAGAAGACAAGGCTCCGCCAAGTGAAGTGAAGTCGAAAACCTTCGAAGATCGAAATGAAGAGGCAGAGAACTCTTGAAGAGAGTCAATGGTGATGAAGCAATGAACGTGCCCCAACTGCAGAAATCATGAAACGAATAAATAGTGACACTGTGAAGGAAGATGGGCAGACAGATTGAGCTTGATCTGATCTGATCTGCGAGTGACGTGTTCGATGATAGCTCGGATGGCTGAGAAGAAAAATGGAGACGAAGCCATAAAATAAGACATTTGGTGAATGAGTCTATTGAGCGTGGGTAGAAGTGAATGGCTTGGTGAGTGAGGTGGGGTCTTTCCCTGTACGTCTGTCAGAAGAGTGAGTGGTTGTTGGGGGTGACAGACGAGTGGGAGAGTGACGGCTCTGGGGAGTGGTTGTGTGGTGATGATATGAATGGATATCCTTCGAATCAACTCTCTTGTTCGTGAATGGTGGTGAACGGATCGTGAGATCTTGAAAATGATGAAAACAAGATTGTTGACTTCGGAGGGTGGTGCAGCACTGGTTGTGAAAACACAGGTGCGCTCATTGACGTGATTTAATACGCACTTACCTTTTCAGGTGAGTGACGAGTGAAGTGATAGTGTGTGTGTTTGTGTGTGTTTGTGTGTGTGTGTGTGTGTGTGTGTGTGTGTGTGTGTGTGTGAGTGTGTGATTTTGATGATAGTTGAGTGAATCGAATGAAGCTCAATCTCTCACAATGTGTCGTCATGGTTGATCTCAGCTGCTGGGAACCCACTCGGCTGGTCCATGTGATGAGGCTGAGGCGGCGTGGCCGGGTTGAACATCTTGTCCAATTCCGCAATCGTCGGTCGAAGCTTCGGATCCAAGTTCAGACACGACACAATCTGCTCTCTCAGCGAATCAGAAAAGTTCGTCATCAACGGCAGCACGCCAGAACCCAGCTGCCGTTGAGCATTCACTGCATCATACTCACGGAACGGCACTTGTTGCGTCTCCAACTCCCACAGAATCAGTCCCAGACTGAACACTCCGGCCTGTCCTGCATCCACATCTGTCTTCGCTTCCACCATCTCTGGCGCCTTCCATCGATCCCCCTCGTTGTCTTGATTCAGCAAACTCCCAGTCTGCCCAGATTTCACGCGCCACGATTGCCCGGTTTGCGAGTGTTGCTTGCAGTCGATCATCACAACACCCGCTGCATCGAAAAAAATGGAGTGTGGGTTCAAAGTCGCAAGAACATGACGAATGTTTGGCTGTTTCTCGATCTCCTTCGCTCTTTTCAGAAGTTGCATTCGAACCGATGCAATGTCCAACGTCGGCTCGTTCTGCTGCGGTTTGTGAAGTCTGTTGTAAAGCGTGTCTTTCTTCCAAACTGCAATCTCTGTCCCATCAGGCCGTTTGATCAGAGTTGGCTGTTCTGGCGCAAGGATGCTTTCTGCGTTAGCTTCAGAATTGTGGAGAGGATCTAACATGTCCTTGTCGATGATTGTGATGAGATGCTGTTCTTCTCGTGTTGGCGAGGCGAACGATGATTCGTGGATGCGGTCTGTCTGTTGGAAAGTGTCATCGTCTTCCTTCCATTCCACAACACATTCATCCACTTCCTTCATTTCGGATTGCTTCACACTTTCTTTCTGCTTTCGTCGGCGGCATAGAATCAGAACGAGGAAGAAGATGAAGAGGAGAGTGATGATCGAGGCAACGACTGGAATCAGCCACGAGATCGTCTGAAGTGCTTGCGCTTTCTTTTCATCTGACTGGCTCAGTCGGAACAAGAACGATTCGTTCGTTGTCGAATTCTTTCCAAACAGAAGGCGAGCGCGGAGTGAGAATGTGCGATCCAGCGCTTTCGTCATGTTTTCCTTCACTGACACAGAGAATCCAGTTTCTGTCCAGTTTGTCGCTGTCTCCATGTTCACTTCAATCGGAATCTGCGTCCCTTCCTTCTTCAACTTCTCGTCCCATTCAAACACTCCCAGAAAGAGGCCACAAGGAATCAGTGTCGTCCCAACGATCTTCACTTCGAATGTCTTCGTCGTCTTGTTGAACGAACTCGACGATTGTGACGATGTGAGTGTTGGGATGAAGAGGGGAGCTGCAGCAATCTCATCTATTCCAGTCACTGAACACGACTCTGCCGAGATCCATGCTGACGATCCTGTCTTGAACCCATCTCCTCCATTCAAACTCCCAATTTCAATCTCCCCATCTTCCGAGCAGTGGATGTTCCGACGAGCTGAAGGGAAGAGGGAGCTTGGAGGGATGTTGTTGTCGAATGACGACGTGCGGATCGACAGCTTCCCTCCCTTCATGTTCACAGCTCCATGCGCAAGATGATTGAACTCGTTCGAATGAACTTCCGTCGTGCAGTCGATCAGTTCGATCAGTCCTGTTTCCCACCTGCACACATCATCAGTCTCTCCTTCTTCATTCTGAGTTTGTTTCGTGGTGAACAATCCATCTTTCAGCACGATCTCTCCTCGCGTGGCCTGAAGGAACACAAATGTCGAGGCTGTCCAATCAATCTCAACATCCACATTTCGGAATTCCACAAACGCTTCCGTTAGAGTTATCATCGGCGATCCATCTGTGCTCGATGAACCAGAATGCACAGTCAGTGTCGGTTCCGACGAACTCCCATTCACAAACACAACATGTGAACCTGTTGGAATAACCAGTGTTCTAGTGAGCGTCGTTCTGTCGTTCAAAGCGAATGTCGGGCGAGAGAAGCGAGTTCCAGCAACAATCCACGCCGAGTCGAGTGTCTGACACATTTTGTCTGCCTCTCCACACAAAAGCGAGACATCTGGTGAAACTGAATCGCAGTTCATTGTGATCTTCAGTGGTTTATCATCTACTGTGAACGACACGCCGTTGTCAACTGTGATAATATCAAATTCGTCTTCAATATAGACAATCGAGGTGATTGAGTAAGTCGATCCGTACTGCAGTGTGTCCGGCCATCCAATTGCCAACATCTCTGTTGACGATTGAGAGGATGCATTGAAGACGGCTGTCAATGTGTCGGATGAGTTCAGAGTGATGGTGTACGTCTTGTCCAGCTTCAAGTTCGTTCCCAAAAAGCGAACAACAAGTGCTGTTTTGATTGTGTTGTATGAAAGTTCCACATTGTTCACAAGAGGGCGATCGGGAACAAGAATCACAACATCCTCGTTCACCAAGAAACCACTTGATGTGTCGTCCATCGGAACAACTCGGTATTCACTTTGATAGTTGATGTGGGAGGGTGATTGTGTCTCATCCACATTGAATTCAGCTTTGGCGTGGGTGGAATTCACCAACTCAATCACATCCAACGATTCCCACACTTGGTTGTCCTTCGTCAAACACACTTTTCCCATCCCCTCCTCCAAATGTCGACCAATCAACGTCACTTCAAGTCGTCGTCGGTTCCCACACAGATGATAGTCAATTCCCTCCACACGAGCTGGTTCAACAGGAACAAAGAACGAGATTCCAAAATCGACCAGCGTCTTCCCATCCGAACACGAGAGCGAGTCGACAGTGTATGTTGTGTTGTACGATAGTTGAGAACTAGATGGCGTCACGAATGGATAAAGACACGCATCGAACACAGGCAGCAATCCTGCTTCGGTCGTCGTCATTGTCAACACTCGTTTGTGGGAAGGAGTCTTTCCTGTCGATGTGGACAACAGGGTGAGGGAGTAGGTCGTTTTCGGCAGAAGAGCGACAGTGTCCAGTGTGAGAGAGATGAGTGACTTCTGATCCCCTTTCAACTCTCCAGCTGTGATAGAGATCAGACGAGCTGGTTCTGAAGGCGTCCTGAACTTGCATCCATCGGTCTCAAACAGAATCGATTCACTCTCACCTTTTTGAATCATCGACGTCAGAACATATTCATGTCCATACTTCACTGTGTTCGCTCCTGACGGATACAACGTCACATCAACCGTCGACGACAGAGTGTTAGTCACTGTCACATTCACAGCGAAGATGTGATCAGCGTTGGAGGTAGAAAGAGGAGTCCCTGTGAAGAGAAGTTCGTATTGATCGTTCGGGGTGAGTGCACGGGATGACAAAGTGAGGACAGACTTGTTCATTCCAGTTGCGATCATGGAGTCAATGGAGACGAGGCGACGCGGTTCTGCCATGAGTTTTACGAGATTGGATTCGAAGAAGTGAGTTGTTGTCGTCGACGACACTGTTCGAGAGAACTCAGTCACATTGTATTCCACTCCATACGACAGTTCAGCATCTGACAACGGATACAGCAAGGCTGATCCCATCCACGCATCGTCCGAAACACTGAACTTCATCAAAACAATGTGCTCCACTGACGAACCAACTGACAGCGAAACATCGTATGTCTCATCTGTCTCAAGTTTCTGACCAGTCATTCTGAACTCAGCTTTCTTGTCTTTCTCCAAATATCCAGCAATCTTGAAGGTCACAAGGCGCATCGGTTCCGATCCAGTTGTGAATGTCAATCCAGAATGATAAAGAACAGAAACTCCATCTTTGTCTTCAACTCCTTCCACTGTGTATGTCGTCGAATACGAAAGTTCAATCTCAGAATCATATGTCGAGAACAGAACGGCCGTTCCACTTCCTGTCAATCCACTTTCATCAAATGATGCAGAGATGGTCTTCGATCCTGACAGTTTAATCTTGTACGGTCCATTCTTCATCCCTCGTCCACAACACGAAAACGACACTTTCTTCTCCTTGTCCAGCTTTCCAGTCAGCGAGATCCCTGTCAGACGACTCGGTTCAGGCGTCACTGAGAAAGTCAGTCCACCATCAACATGAAGCGTCCGAGCATTCGCCATGCTCGTCGTCATCCCAATCACTTTGTATGTTCCTCCATATTTCAGTTCGGCCGTCGGATGCAGCGAGGCTGTGCCTGACCCAGATCCATCGGAAGCGAATGTCACAACGAGTGTGGGTGTGTCGGTTTCGTCGGCCGTGTTCTCCAGCGACACAGAATACTCTCCAGCAACCATGTGATGCCCAACAAATCCAATCGTCGTCGTGTTTGATTGCTCGCCAACTGTGGGTTTATTCACTTTGGTCAGACGCGATGGTTCAGCAATCGTTTCAAAGACAAGGTCAGATTCAATATGAACTGATTTCGATGAAGAATTCACCATTCCACTCACTTCATAAACCGTTCCATATTTCAATCCAATTTCACCAACTCCAGCTGTGCCAGAAAGAACTCCATTGATTGTCCCTTTCCCAGACGAATCGAATGACACACTCATCGTCTCAGTCCCAGACAATCCTTTCGACCGAGTCATCGTCACTGTGTACTCCCCAGAAAGACCAATCCCAGACAGCGACACAACTCCCTTCTTGTCCTGATCCGAATATGCAACAATCGGATTCAGAGTGGTCAGACGAGGCGGTTCAGACATGATCTTGACGATGTTGGCTTCGAAGAAGTGAGTTGTGGTCGTCGACGTGACTGTTTGAGAGAACTCAGTCACATTGTATTCCACTCCATACGACAGTTCAGCATCTGACAACGGATACAGCAAGGCTGATCCCATCCACGCATCGTCCGAAACACTGAACTTCATCGAAACAATGTGCTCCACTGACGAACCAATTGACAGCGAAACATCGTATGTCTCATCTGTCTCAAGTTCCTTTCCTTCCATTCTGAACTCAACTTTCTTGTCTTTCTCCAAATATCCAGCAATCGTGAAGGTCACAAGGCGCATCGGTTCCGATCCAGTTGTGAATGTCAATCCAGAATGATAAAGAACAGAAACTCCATCTTTGTCTTCAACTCCTTCCACTGTGTATGTCGTCGAATACGAAAGCTCAATCTCAGAATCATCTGTTGAGAACAGAACGGCCTTCCCTATTCCGCTTTCTGTTCCTGTCGCTGTCACAAAAATCTCTTTCTGAGTCGATGTTCCAGAAACATTCACAAACACTGAATACTTCATGTTTGGAGTCAGTGCTCGTCCAGTCACGGAGAACACTGCCGTCTTCATCGAATCTTCGTATTTCGAAAGCACCAATGACACAATTCGAGATGGTTCAGCTGGTGTCGAGAATGATCCCACAGTGATCGTCGGTGCGTGCAGTCCATCCACACTCACAGCCGACAACACTTTGTACCTTCGTCCATACAGCAGAGTGGGTGCTGTCAGCGGATACAGAACAGCGGTCCACGTTGACAACGACGACAGAGACGAAGGCGACAGTTCAACTGTTGTGGAGTGAGGAGGAGACACAGCGTCGTCGGTCTCCAGCGTCAACCTGTATCGAGCTCCAACCAGATTCGTTCCCTCAAATCTCAATTTCGTCCAATCCGAGTCGTTCGTCTGATCAACTCCATTCATCGTCGATGCGGGATACGGAATCGTGAATGTGTAAACCGATTCCATCCGAACCAACTCTCCATCACATCGAACTTCCTCAATCGTGTATTCCATTCCATACTTCAACTTGTTCGATTCTGTCGATGACATTCCATGTGTCACTGTCAGCGCGGACTGGCTCTCAAACACAGGCACTGTCGTCACTTCAGAGCCATCCGAGCCTCGAACAACCATCGAATACGTTCCACTCGTCAAGTAGATTCCAGTCATGTCAATCTGTCCAGTCACAGCATCCACACACGAGGCTGTCGCAGACAGGACGAATGGAGGGAAGACGTGGCCTCCCCACGACCACCTTCTGACTGAATATGTCGCTGAAGGCGGCGAAGGCAGAATTCCATCTGCCCCGCTTGTCACAATTCCGTGGCCAGTGGTCGAAGGATGATTTGGGAGACCAAACTCGACATGAACGAGGCGAGGCAGAAGACAGCCCGAAAGAAGGAAGCTCATCGTCCCGCTCAGTGCTTGGCTCGCTGTCACTGTGATTGTTGCAGTGTCGTCAGCAAAATCAATGACAGGCTCTGAGATTGTGAACGTATCTGTGTGTTTTGGGATCAGAACAGTGTTGTTTTCTTTCGGTACTCCTTCTCCATCACACAAATACAATCCAACTGTTGAAGTGGTATTGCAGTTGACAAAGCCTCGAGTCAGACCGAGTGGATCATGGACCACCATTGCAACATCAGCAGAATTGGCAAACACATCCGCTGCCTTGTTGTGTCTGAACTGCACAGAATGGAAGAGAAACGGATCAAGTCCGAACACGAACATCGCTCCGCCATAATGCCCCGTCTCGCACTCCACAAACGCAGTGTTGAATACGATGAACTTACAGTAGGATGAGTAGATTGCTCCTGCCCTTCCGCCAGCGAAGCTCTTGTCGAAGAAACAGTGGTTGATCGTCGCCGCTTGAGCACGGTAGACTAGAAGTGAGCCGCCAGATGTGGATGCGTCAATTTGGGTCAATTTACATTCAGTGAATGAGCAATTTGTGAAAAGGCATGGTTTTAGATATTCAGAGACGCCCTGGTAGTGCACAGCGCCTCCATCGTTCCCAGTCACAGTTGCTGTACAGTCGTCGAAGAAGCAGCAGATCAGAGTGAGCGGAACATGCACATCTCGGATGAGGATCGCGGCTCCTCCAAGATGGCCAGTATCAGCTGAGGTCATGTGACAATACGTGCAATGGCTGTATTTCACAGAAGTGCATTCCAAACTGACATTGATCAGACGGCCGCCTTGTGTGATGTTGCGATGGGATTCGTCGACGACCAAGTTCGACTGTCGCGAGCAGTCGGAGAAGGACGTGTTCAGCGCATGCAGCGACCCTCCAAAATGCACATCCAGAAATGCTGTGCCCTCGTCGTGGTTCGTGCACGAAGACACTCTGCTGCTGCTCACGTGCTGGCTCATCGACGATCCGAACATAGGCGAGGTTGGACGCGTCAGTTGTGAAGTGCAGCTCACGTTCACGAAGGCAGCGTTCGAGAGAGATGTACGAACCGACATGCACGCCAAATCAACAATCGACGATGTAGTCTGCGTGTTCAGTCCAAACGAGAAAAGCGGTCCTGTCCCGAGCGCCAAAACTTCGTGTGAGAATGCGATGTCGCTTCCGAATATCGTCGTCTCCGCAACACAAACATCAAACGTATTCGATGATTCATCACCATTTAAGGAGATCATCCGGGATTGCGCGGTCAGAGAAGGTGGCAGACCAACAAGCGGAAACATGTGGTCGTTCGTCGAGGTGTAACGGGACGACAACACTGAAATCGAACTCGGATGTGCTGAGTCCAAGCTCATAACAACAAAAGGCGATTGGAGAGACGACGAAATGATCTCACAATCAGAGATTGTCACATTCGATTCGTCGACGGTGCAGATCGCACTATTCCACGCAACACTCTCCAATGTCCACCATGTCATCGTCACACTCGCGTTCACGATTCCCAGAATCGGAATCCGTTCCGATGAGATCTTGTTCGACATTTCGGACGACGATTGGGAGTTGGAGTTCACTTGGTTCGTGTGAACAAGTCGAGATCCGTGTCCCACTAAACTCACCGTTTCCGACCGAAAGATGTGGTTTGACGCATGGAAAGTGGCACGTCCAACTTCAGTGAGGTTTCTGGCAGCATTGTTTTCGTTTGCGAAAACGGACGATTGAGCGTTCAGAAATGCGTTGAATGACTGGAATGACGAACCAGGTGGTTCATAGAAACCAGACGCGACATTTAAGAGTGCCAACAAGAAGAGCACCATCATGTGTTGATTGTGATCGTTTCCCGCAAAAACCAAATAATACCTTGATCAAAACCTAAACAAGAACTTTGTTTAATGGATACTGTTGGAGGTCATGACCCTTATTCCGGTTATTCTCCACGAATAGACTCTGTTTGGAATGATTTTTCTTGTTAGAAACGACGAACAACACAAAAACAATCATGTGGAGCGAATCGGTTGTGAGAAATCCGAACTATAATAAATGGTGAAAATAGATGGATACGGATTTGATGGCCATTAGCTCCCCATAACTTCTCGACATTTTCTTCTCCACATCTCCAAAAACTCATCAAAAGCTGAAGTTTCTCTCTCCACCAACAATGTGATCGAATGCGTCTGTCTTCTTTGCACAACCTCAACCGCATGATCGTCAATCGAAGATTGAGCAGAATCGCTGCCGTTCAGAAGAAAAAACATCCTATCGGCGAAGGACATGTTCTTCACAGTGTTCTGTCTTGACTTCTTGGGCCTCACCGACCCAAAATGGTTTTCTGCCACTCCAATCTGGATGAGCGCGCATGTCTGGCCTTTCAACTTTACGTACGGACAACACTCTCCGTTGTGGTGTGTGACATCGGTGTACTTGACTAGGATCGACGACGCATCGATCTTCTTGTTGTCCCATTTGGCACGTTCCTTGTTGAGAGGAGAGAGTGTTTGTGTGTCATCCAGCTCTTGTAGAATCTTCTCACACCCGCGGCTGGGTCGCTTGGCTGGGTTCACAGCATCAACATGGAAGCTGTCCTTGTTCAACCTTAGTATCGATTTATCCTTCTTAAATTCAACGAACGGCCCGTCATTCACGGACATCGCTCTAAAATATGCTACCAGCTGATCTTTCTGTCGGTTGTTGGATTTTTCAACTTGATGCTCGGCTTTTAACTTCTTGCCCCAAGAAGGAGAGAATATTCCATGGTTTTGGGAAGATGTGTTGACTTGCGGAGATATCGGGGGAGACTGGCGGCTTTGTATGGGTGGAAGATACGAAGGCAGAAGTTGGCCAACTGCGGAGCTGATGGCGTTTTTGAACCGGTTCTCAGTGGCTAAGAGCTGTGTGGGATGAGGTGGGAGTGGAGAGGAAGACTGAGGGGATCGAAACTGTGTGCGGGAGGGGGCATGCGACAGCGAGCGGATGTCAGTTGTTGGCGAGGTTGACAGTTGGTAGTAGAGGACGGGACTCAGAGGGGGACTTTGTGAAGAGTGTAAGAACTGGAAGAGTGGACTGGAAACTGCTTTTGGGCTTGAACAAGTGGTGAATAAGTCTGGAGAGAGGTCCTGAAAAAGAAAAGGTGAGAATGAGAGAAAGACAAACCTTTGAACCTGCATAAAGAAGTGGAGACTTACCAGCAAAATCATCTTCAGATTTAGCAGGACTGTCCTTCGGTGCACCCCAGAACATTTGATGAGCGTTTTGATCCGACCCTTTACAATTTCTTTCTTTGAAAAATTTTTGATTATGTCTTGCTACGTCTCGTTCAGGAGATGATTATCAAAAATATCAACAATAGAAACAAAGATGACATATCAACAAAGTTGTCCAAAAGAAGTCAGATCTGTGCATAAGGTTGATGGGTCCATGTCAGTTTCTACCAACGTTCTTGAACTACAGATTTGAGAAGACATCAAATGCAGGCTGTAACTTCAAAGTGGCAAGGCCAGTGTTCCTGCCACTTTCGATATTCCAGATCCCATTTCGTGGAGATCACACCCAATCCATCCACCATCTTTCTGCGATTCCTTCGCTTCAATCAGACCCCTCCCGAGGCATGCGTGGTGTGGATGTCGGTGACGGACCAGGTGAGGATGGAGATGGTCCATATCCAATCCCATTCGATCTCGCCCATCAATCAGAGTTCTGGTCCTCTCTGTCCATCCCCTGCACCAACCCGAGACTCAACTGACTTCGCTGGAAAGTTCAGAGGTTCCTGTTCCTGTCTCCCCAACTTCGCATCAGCTGCTTGTCTTTCCAATTCTGATTTCGCCAGTGTCTCTTTCAGGATGTCCAGTTGTGCCTTCAGTTCGCATCATCTTCTCTTGATCTTGTGTTTGATCAGCGAGAGCATGTTTTCGTGGTGCTCTTTCAGTTTCAAGTTCGATGTCAGCTTTCTTCCGTTTTGATCAATTGTTCCTTGTTGTATTCCATTTGCGGTGAATAGCGTGTTGTTGTCATCGGTGGGGACGCAATCAGCAGCTGCTGCGCTTCGGTTGTCTGTTCGCCCCCAAAAATTCCCCCTCTGCCTGTCCCTGCGCCGGCTCCCCGTATTCGTCACTTCCTCCTCCGACGAACGAATTAGACCCAAAAATGACGGTTGTCACGGTTTGGAGACGATGTGGCAAGCCGCCAGATCGACTGTGTCAGTGTTCTGTCTTTCTGCCCTTCTACACGTCGCCGTGCGGCTGTGGTTGACTTGGGCGAAGATTGAGGTGAAAGCCAGTCATCAGTTGAGGTGTCGTCGGCGAGAGCGACGAAAAGCGACGCCGAGCTTCGTTTTAAGTGGTGAAGAAATGGGGAGGGATGGGTGGGAGGAGAGTTGTGCCAGGTTTTCGCATTTGCTCGCTTCTTCTCACTCTTCTTCCTTTTCTCCCTCTGATTCATGTCTGGACGATCTGTCCTGCTTGTCCACCATCCGACCACTTCGAGTGTCTCAGCCCCTCTTTCTCATCTATTGCTCGCCTTCACCGTTCCTCATCGTTTGCCTGCCTTTCTTCTCTTTCTCCGCCTTCTCACTCTTCCACTCTTCTAACTCTCGCTCGTTTAATTGGACTGTGGTGTCCTCTTCTGTCTCCTCATCTCTGAGTTGTCTCCTCTCTTCCTCATTCTTCCTTCTCTTCGCTTCGTCCTCTTGTCCCCTTTCCTCGTTCATCCTTCACTTGCTGTCTTATTTGGAGGGCAATCCTGGGTGAAGGAGAAGGAGAGTGTGGCAACAATTGAGTGAGACTGGCGAGAGAGAATATCAATCGTTCGGCAAACCAAACCATGAGGAAATGCAAGAGTCGACAACGACCACACACAAACAGTTGTTGTTGCCAAATGAAGCCAGAAACAGTTCGAGATGTCTGCAGGTTCGTACGTGTTTCTATCAACGTCACGGAGGGTTCATGCCCTGCTGGTCGTTCCATGCGATCGATCTCCCAACAATCGATCTTCCAAACAATCCGTTTTGGTCGTTTTGCAGCTTTTCCTCGACCACATCTTCGATGCCCTCCATTCTCAACATTCGACGCACCTTCTTCCACATCTGTTGCTGCTTTCCCTTTGTTGCGTTCCATTCAAGCTGGGCATCGATCATTTCATACAGAAAATACCAGATTGAGCGATCATGTTCGAAGAATGTCAGACAACTTGGAATCGTGAGGAAGACCGGCATTTGAAGAACAAAATCCATTGCCGGTTGATGATATGGACATATTCGGAGGATTTGGGCGAGGAGGCCCAGAAAAAACTTGGATTGGTCACCATCGTTGATCGAAAAGCGGTTGAGGCACAAAAGCCAAATATACTTCTCCGAAGGGGCCAGAACGTGCGTCAAGATCGTCTCGTGAACATCTTGTACTTCGTCCTCATCTTCACATTTGATGTCTGCGAGACCATCCGGAGTTGAGAGCCAGAGGGAATTGATGATGCATTTCACGATGTTAGTGTGGATATCGACTCCTTCTGAGAATGAAAGTGACAGTGGATTGAGTGTGGTGAGGAGTTGTGGGAAAAGATCAGCTTGGATGAGGAGATAGAGAACTCGGGCTGAACACCCCAAGGTTAGACTCTCGAGCATCTCCATTGTTGCTGTGCTGATTGCTCGATTGGGTGAAGAAATGAGCACCACAATCGACTGAACGAAGTCTGGAGAAGAATTATCTGAGGGCGATGCAACATTGTCGAGAAAATCATCGGCCGTTTCATCATCATGTGGATTCACAGATTCCAGAAATTCCAATGCTTTCGCTTCCAAAGATACATCAAGTGCAGGCTGCAACTTCAATGTGGCAACCAGGGATCGAAAGACAACTGATTTTTCGTGTTCAGCTTCATTTCGATTGTACTTCCATTTCAGGAAAGCAGAACAATCCTTTGAAAATGGCAATTCAGTGATGGGCAAATCAGAGGGTGTTGTGTTTGAGGAGGAGTCTGTTTTCCTGCCAATCGCTGTCATTCTGTCTCAGTTTCTGAAAAAAGCTCGTTATGGGTCAGAAAACAAGAACAGTTGAAGCTATGATATTGAGATGAAAAATCCGTCCAAAATGAAGAATAAAGAATCACATCATGATAAGGAAGAGAATCGATGAATGAAGATGAAGTTTGGATTGAGAACGAGCAAGTGATGAGAACAAGCCGTTTCAAACGACGACACAAAGATGTGACAGAGTGGTTCTGACATCGCTTGTGTGCATGTCATTGTTTCGGTGCGGTGAAGGATCCCACAAGAACACTCCTGTCAGACTGACGAAAATGCGCATCTTCTTCGACGCACACAAAGATGTGTCCATCAAAAGCGGTCAACTCGTTCCAAACACAACACAATCACTGACAAAGGACGAAGAGAGAGGCGAGCTGAGGACACCCTGACAATCGGGTTGTGGTTGCATTCTGGCGAAGAGGTGGGGAAAGATGATTGATCATGTGTGGACGGACTCACCGACAAGATGAACGATTTTGAGGAGATCGCAGACAGACCTCGACATCCGCATTCTCGCCTTTCTCTCGTCACGTCATAGTCGCCTGCTTTCTCAGCCAAGCAAAAGTCTTCTTCGCATTTCGAAGTATCGTCAGGAACGCGAGGGTCACTCCCGACAATCTCTCCATTTCTGTCAAATCGTAGTTCGGTCGAGTGTTTCATGTTCTCCACTCTCGTTAGTGAGTGAGAGAGTCTGGAGCAAGGAAAGCAACGCCCACTCCACCAATCTCTCCATTTCTCTCAGGTCTAAGTGCGATCGAGTGTTTCATGGTCTCCGCTCGAAGCCATTTAAACGTCGGGTTCCATTCGCCAACTTCATTTCTTCATTTTCAGGATTCCTGCTGGCATCCATCATTCCTCCACCACATCCACAATCCACCACTCATCCCGAAACGATGAGAGACAAATGGTGATCGCGAGAAAGAGGGGCAGTGAGTGAACGGACACAATCGTCGGTTGAGGAGAGCTCCAAGACAAACGAGTGCTCCTCAACACAGCGAGTACCCTGAAATGATATTAGGGGCTGGCCTGATAAAATGTGAAAACAGAAAACCAATAATAAGATTTATCTGTTCCAGCAATCCCAACGGGGAACTTAGAGTTCACAGGTTGGTTTACCCCATAATGGGGCCGTTGAGGAAACAAAAAAGCTTTATGGGCAAGAAATCCCTAACAGGGAACAAAAACTTGCCAAATGGTCTAAATAGACGAAGTGAAGTGAAAAAACCAGAACTTGCCAGGTTGTGTGGCAGAGTTGCAGGTTGAGGAGCACTCGTTTGTCTTGGAGGAGTTCCCTCTGGTCACTCCAAGCCCAAACGAGGGCTCCTCAACACAGCGAGTGTTGAAAGGAAAAGCTGAAAGAGAGAGAAGTAAAAAGGAGTAAGCCTTCTTTGTTATTCCTTCCAAGAGATGAGAGTCAGGCCGTGACCCCACTCGGGCTGGCACCAACTCTGTGCAAGTTCTGACTCAAAATGAATGAGAAATCGGAGGGGAGCTGGGCTTCCACAATGACAGTGATGGGGAGTGCCTTGATTCCACTGCGATACTGCTTCCACATCACAGTCTCCCTGACCCAGCGCCCCTCAACACCGATCCCAACTGGATCAGTTGCATACCATCTCCTACCATCCTCGCGCTTCACGCTGAGGTGGGGAGAACAACTCGACCCACTGTTTGTGAGGAGACAACTCGACTCACTGTTTGTGTGGGGAGAACAACTCGACCCACTGTTTGTGAGGAGACAACTCGACTCACTGTTTGTGTGGGGAGAACAACTCGACCCACTGTTTGTGAGGAGACAACTCGACTCACTGTTTGTGTGGGGAGAACAACTCGACCCACTGTTTGTGTGGGGAGAACAACTCGACCCACTGTTTGTGTGGGGAGAACAACTCGACCCACTGTTTGTGAGGAGACAACTCGACTCACTGTTTGTGTGGGGAGAACAACTCGACCCACTGTTTGTGTGGGGAGAACAACTCGACCCACTGTTTGTGAGGAGACAACTCGACTCACTGTTTGTGTGGGGAGAACAACTCGACCCACTGTTTGTGAGGAGACAACTCGACTCACTGTTTGTGTGGGGAGAACAACTCGACCCACTGTTTGTGAGGAGACAACTCGACTCACTGTTTGTGTGGGGAGAACAACTCGACCCACTGTTTGTGAGGAGACAACTCGACTCACTGTTTGTGTGGGATCTCATCCCGAATCCTGATATTGACGATCCAGGCTAACACTTCCAGAATGAGAGGGCAAGGAATTAGTGTCGTTCCTCTCAACGTAAGATCGAACCCTTGTGTAGTCTTGTTCAGCTCGCTCGTTAACGATAGACTACATGTATCATTCATTTCAACTCCGCTATTTCAAGTGTCCGAGGAAGTTGCGGAACGGACAGCCTGAGTCTATGCTTCGACAAAGGTTGAACATCAACTTCCGCCGAAGATCATCAAGAAGCCTCAAGAGTTGTCAGGGTGATGAACCAGGAAGACTGTCAGAGTGAGGATCAGGTCCCAACTTCCGAGCTCAAGCTGACGTGTTTTTTCGAATTTGTCGTATTGACAGAAGTCAGACACAACGATATCGTTCGCCTTCTGTGACAGGTCAATATTCTGGGAACAGCTTGGACGGTACCTGAATCCTGGATTGTGACCATGAATGTCATGGAATTTCAAAGATGGAATGGACTGCAGTCTTGTCTGAACGCTTCTGGCTTGACGAGTGTCTACTCATGATCGACCTTGTCCGCAATGAATAAGTGGCATTACGATCCCTTGTGAATGCAATCCGCATTGATCGTTGATTGTTCCAGTGTCTCGCGAAGTGTGTTGTTGAATATCTTTTGAATTGTGATCCTTCTTCGTTCACTTCCTCAATCTGGCAGTTTAATCCGCATTCTCAGGTACTGTTTGAACATGTCGGTCGAGTGCCCCTTCACATCGTCTTTTCATTTATCAAGTTAAAAGTCCTTGTCTGTACACGGCTATCACGAGTTGAATTTGTGGTATTTCCGTGTCAAGCTTGGTCAGGTAGTATGCAGCCCTTGTTTGTTGATTTCTACGAGCGCATCGTTGGTTCTCCTCACCGAACAGTCTGTTGGAGTGTGATGCAATCTCTTCGTTGCATGTGAGACAAATGAGATGCAGCCCGTGTCACAATGTTTCAATGACTCACTCGAACGGAATTGCTTTGACGATGTCTGGTGCAACTAACTAGTTTCTCGGCTTCGAGATCGTTTTGTCGTCGTTTGGAGCACGGGAAACTAGCAGCTTTGATGGAAGGAGTGGTGACGTCCTCTTACAGGGGGGTGATGAGTTCCATTCGCAAGGCTTGATTGGGGAGGCCCCACTCATCTTGACAGATGGGGTTGTCCGAGAAAGCTGAACTTGGGCATTCTCCGGACTGTCCATTCCTTCTTCGAATGGACATGTCACTGTCAAATCGCTTATGCGCCTTGTGTCCGCAAACAGATCCACAAATAAGTTGCTCCTGGCGATTGAAGGGTTGTAACAATGCAGAGGAGATTTCCTTCGCTCCTCTTCTCTACGATTGAGCCGTCAAGTGGTGTCAATTTCGAAAATGGAACCATCGTTTCGCTTCCGATTCAGATTGAGAAAGGGTTCTTTCCTTCATTCTCTAAGAAACGAGAGCAAGTACGAGAACGAGCGCAGCAACAACGGAAGAGATGCTCTTGGCACCTTCGGCGTCTTTGAAGGCTTGGACAGTGAACCTGCCGCCATCGGTGATTTCGAGGTCGGCGGTGGGATCGGTCTGAGAAGCAACTTGCGGTCGTTGAAAATGAAGTCAACATCAATCGTGCCAGCAAAGTGAGTCCACTTGAATATGTAACCTTGGTTGACGAAGTCGGTGTTGGATGTCGCAGCGACGGTGGTGAGCTTGAACTCTTGCTTGCCACATTCTGGGAGAGCGGCTGGGAGGATGCCGTTCTCAATGGTGAGGGCGAGGTGTCCCTTGGTAACGTCCCTCTTGTCATCTTCGACGTAGGTGAGCCTTGGGACCGCAGTTGCTTTCTTAATTCCTGCTTTCGTTTCCAGCGAACAAATTGATGAGTGTTGTTCTTCTTCTGTTTGTAAAATCGATTCTGCTTTCTTCAGGTTTGTATTAAATTCATCAAAGTGGTCTGTGATTTCCCTCTGGTGGGAGAACTCGTGTTGTGTCGAGAATGGTGTTGGAGGCTGACGCAATCCTGAAAACTGGAATACAGGATTGAGAATTGGCGATTGTCGACCAGAACTGGGAATTTTGTGAGCTCGGAAATGAGATTTCACCCTCAGAACCTTTTCTTCACGACTGGCTCGAAGTATTGGCTGTTAGCATGCCAGCATTGGAATTTTTCCTTGAGTGGTCGATCTATCTCATGCCCTTGGGTCTTTTTGTGACATGTTCTTTGCCGTTTGACATTGGATCCACCGTACGAACATGTTTTCCAATTGTTCTTGATAACTTCGTGATGTCGAGTTAATGCGAGTGGTGAGGAGATGAAATGACCTTGTTGAATCGCGAATGTTCATTTGTTGAGTTGATCGAAGCGTCAAAGTGTTGAGTTCATTCCTTCTTATGGTGGTACTCAGTTGTGAGGTCGAACTTGACTTCCCCCCATTTTTCACCATTGAAAGCAAGGATTAGTGCCGATTGTAACTTGGACAACAGATTCTTGCCGAAGATGCAAGATATAATGCATGAAATCGCGGTAACTGTTGATGATCTGGATCGACATCGGACTGTTGTGATATGGCATCATTTGGCTCAAAAACGACGAACGGATATCTTCCGAGCCATGAATCGAAAAGTCTCATGCATTTATGAGGATCGGCACCTGCTTGTTTGAACTTAGGAGTCGTGGGAAAATTGTCCAGATAGGACAAGTGTTGGCTCGTGTGGCGAGTGTCTTGACCTCAATGAGAAGGGGGTAAACAATTTCCAGGATAAAGAGGTGCTTCCCTCATGTTGCCTCGTTGCTGGACGTGATGAAGTTCTCCACGGAATTGGAACTCTATCTTTGTTCCTGCCTCCTCGTCGTTGTGAATTGCTGCTGTCCCGTCTTTCTAGTGACTCTCGTAATGGCAATATCAATCTGAATAGCATCCTGGCAGTCGACGGAGTTCTGTTTCGATGTCCAATTCAACTTGCTTGCCCTGTGTCGAGAAGATGTTTCGAACAATAACCGCAATTGATTCCACTTCAATGGCACTATCTTGAGCGCCATGAACGGTGAAACAGTTGAATTTTGCATGAATTGGGAGCGTGAAGTATTCTTCCGAAATTGGTTCGGTGTCGAAATGGAAACATCTTATGTAATTATCGACATTTGGAAGCAGTTGTCTGAGTCAACCTCATGTGATGACTTGTCGCATGATCACGACAAGTCCCTTGACAAAGGCTGGAATGGCTTAAACGGTTGAAGGTTGAAATGAGGTATTTCGATAGTAATGAGCTCGAAAATAGTAATCATGATAACGAATCCGAATAGTGCCAAAGATAGTGTTGCAGTTTAAGACGAGGAGGTCATTATTTTCTGTTAGAAATATTTTGATCAGGCCAGCCCCTAATATCATTTCAGGGTACTCGCTGTGTTGAGGAGCCCTCGTTTGGGCTTGGAGTGACCAGAGGGAACTCCAGCAGACAACGACGATCAGAGAAGTCATTTCTACGAAGTTAGAGCTAGAATACTTTAGCGGGATGGTTGTTTTTGAGTGACAAGCTTATCTGATCGAACGCTGTCATCCAACAACAACTGCAACCTCAACAGATCCAGCGTGGGGGCAGGTAGAACGGCAATTCAGAGCACAGCGAGAGAGACGAAGGACACGGCGGAGAGACCGAAGAATGAGAATGGGAACGATGTTGGGTCGAGTGGGGTTGAACTCCAAGTGATCCTTCTCTTCGCCCTCCGGAAGAGAAAAGGCTTCTCGGAATGCTGATTGCAGTGCGCTCTGTCGGCGATCGACGAGAAGAGAGCGAAGTTCCATCGCTCGACATTTTTCAATGGCATCGTTGGTGAGCGAGCGATGATCAAACAGACAGAGCATGCAGTGAGTGAGTCGACACCCATGGAAGACAAAGAGAAGGCAGTGCCGACGGAGCAGACGAGTGTGGAGTGGCTGAGATCTCAAAAGAGGATGAACACGACGAGAGATGCAGTAGTTCACGTCCTTTCTTGTCTGGAGTTGTCCGTCCCATCGCACAAAACCAATCACCCACACAGATGCGAGTGTGTTCGAATGATGTTGTGAGAAGACGCTGTACTGACATGTTCGGAGTGTGCTGTGTTGAAGATGAAGAAACGAATGGTAGCGATTCGAGCTGCAGAGAACTCGAATGAGCGCTGTCGGATCCATTCAAAGTCGCCAGAACGATCGGCGACTTCGAGATTGGCGAGAACAGAAGCAGCTGAGCGCCAGAGAGTGCGAACAGCGCGTCGAGAAGACGGAGATTGACGAGGAGTGTTGTTTTGTTCATCAGTGCCTCTTCCTCCCTTCACTCCACAGACACCGAGTCGACAGTGTTCGCTTCGAATCATCACACACAACCAACTCTCCAGTCCGCAGCTCAACACATTCATGTCCCACTTTCCACCCTTTCTCTGCAAATCCAGGCGCTCTGAGGAGCATCTCGCCAACGTGCTGAATGGCTTGCTTTGGAGAGTCATCCCTTTCGGCTTCTCGCTGCCTCGAGAACATTTGCGGAGAATCCCGAAGAATCCATCCACTTCTTCGTTTCTCACCACCTCTCAACCAAATCGGTGGAGGAAGGACGGTGGGATGCGGGCACAGTGTCGTCCACTGTTTCGAGTGGGAGAAGGACGAGGGAGTGGTTGGGGTGGATGAAGAAGCATTTGGGTTCTTCCGTCGTTCCGAAGAGTCGAGGACGATGGTCGGTGTGCTACCATCCACGAACGAGGAGTGCGAGAGGGGTCGCGAAGGAGACGGAGAGTGTGACGATCATCGAGCGAGACTGACGAGAGAGAATCACAATCGTTCCCGCAAACCAAACCATGAGAAGATGCCAGAGCCGACAACGATCACACAAAAACAGTGTGTGTTGTCCAAATGAGGTCAGAACAGAGTTGTACGGTTCAGCGTTGGCTCTTAGCTGTTTCTACCAAAGTTACGGAAGGTTCATGCCCAGCTGGTTGTTCCATTGAATCGAGTAGTAAACAATCCCTCTTCCGTAGTATCCGTTTTTGTCGTTTTGCAGCTTTTCTTCCATCGAATCTTCGAAGCCCTCCATTCTCAACATTCGAAGCACTGTCTTCCACATCTGTCGCACTTCTCCGCCTTTCTTGTTCCATTCCCGCTGGGCATTGTTCATTTCAAGCAGAAAACACCAGATTGAGCAATCACTTTCGAAGAATGTGAGACAACTTGATATTGTAAGAAAGACTGGCATATTAACGACAAATTGTATTGTCGGTTGATAATATGGAGATATTCCGAGGAGCTGGGTGAGGAGAACCAGAAAAGAATAGGATTGGAGTCTTTCGATGATCGAATAGCGGTTCACGCACAAATGGCAAATATACTTCTCCGACGGTGCCACAACTTGCTGCAAAACCGTCTCGTGAACATCTTGTTGTTCATCGTCATCTTTAATTTCGAGATGTGCGAGACCAACCTGAGTGGAGAGCCAGAGAGATGTGGCGATGATTTCCAAGAGAGACAGATGGATTTTGAAGGCTTCTGCAAAAGAAAGAGATTGGGGATTGAGAGTTCTGATGAGTTGAGGGATCAGATTAGCTTGGACGAGGGGAAGGAGGACTTCAGCTGAACAGTTATGAACAACATTTTTGAGCATCTTCATTGTTGCGGTCGTAATTGCCTGACTGGTTGAAGAAAGGAGCACCACAATTGAATGTACGAAGTCTGTCGGAGGGTCGTCACTGGTTTCCCCAAAGTTCCCGAGAAAAGCATCGGCAGATTCTTCATCCACTTCATACACTGATTCCAGAAACTTCACTGCTTTCGTCTCCAGAGAGTCATCAAGAGTAGGCTGCAACTTCAATGTGGCAACGAGAGACTGAAAGACAATCGCCTTTGCATCTTCAGATATAATAGTGCCCGGATAAACCCGCTAAAAATACATAAACCCGCACAAATTCTAGTTTTGAGAAATCAAGTTGAAATAATTGCACTGATCTTGAAATTTGCATTTTTATCTCACCACATCACAAATTACACGAGAGTTCATCACTAATATTTTTATGGTTTTGATCTTACAGTCGAAAAGGTAAAACTGCAAGGCTGACGGAAGCGTCCGTTTTTCCTATTTCCTCCATTTCACGGTTTTTATGTATCTAAACTTTTCAAACAATAGACGCTGAGAAACGACGTCAACGATGCGTCGAGAAAAAGAAACTTCATGGTTTGATCTTCCTCTTCTCATCCTCTCATCGCGTCCAGACGCCTTCATCTCTCGCAACATGCAGAATTTGCACACTCTAATGAGATATAGCGTTGTTTCCACCATCAAACAAGTGCTCCCGTCATGTTCGACTGAAGTTCCCTTTCAGCGCTTCAACGGTGTGCATATGATTTCAGTTCAGCTTTGTTAGAACGATTATCCCAATATTCATCATTTGTCAGAAATGTTCTTCCGAACGACGAGAGTTGGAATTAAACTGAACACAAACCGACTCATGTTGACAGATCGCAACAAGATACAATTCCACGTTAAGAACGAAAACAATCCATGATTTCATCGGGTATCGTCCATTTTCCTTCATTATTTCAGACTATACGATGATATCGCGGCGTTATTGTTCCATGGTTTCCAACACTCTTCCCATCTCAGCCGAAATTGTGCATTCTTCGATAAATTTCTGGAAGCATTCTGTCGAACACCGACGCACTGCTGAATACCAAGATTTGGAGTGTCGCGCAGTGCGAAACGGAAGGAATCTCTGAGAGGAAAGGACAGGATCAGATATTTCGACCCTTCGGCCGTTTGACCTTCCAGCTCTAATGTCTGTTTTAATCAGATGTTTTCTGAGATTTCTCAGACTGTATAAGCTCAACCCTCAGGCATGGGTTCGGAACTTCAATTCAAAAACCCAAGCGACTGTCTTTCACTCTTCCACTGGAATGAAGACAACACATGACGAAATAAGTGATGAAGAGACCAATTTACATTTGTTTAATCTCATATTTTCAATTGATTCGAAACGACGAAGTCGTCGTGACATCTCACTTTTCAAATTACCCTCTTTTCTCTGTATACATCTCCATTTCCACAATGATTTGGTTTATCTCTGTTTTTCTGTCGAAATTGTTGCTGAAAACCAAATTGAACAATTCCAATGAGTGTTCTTGACAGAGATCGGATCCATCCCTCAATTGGACATTTCACCTCCAAACTGACCAACAAGGCTGGTTTGGTTATTGGCGTCAAAACTATCCCCACAGAACTCTACTGTGAAGAGAATAAAACATAGGTCAATATCATTTCTCTCATATTACGTCCTTGCAGTTTTACCTTTTCGACTGTAATTGAATTCTTCAAAAGTTGGTAAATTGAATTGAAACAGTGTTTGAAATGTAGAAACAATGGTGAAATTAAATATTCAATGCGTGATACTCAGATAGAGGCGTTTCCCGATGATTTTGTTGCGTAGCTTTGTTCGGTCCAAAATCGATGTTTGATTCCTCCTCTACTCCGCCACTTGACTCGTTTGTTGTGGTATTCCTCTGGGTGAATGTTTCGAATGCTTTTCCAGTCAAATCAAGCGGCATCGACGAGTATTTTAAGTCATGATTGTGGTTTTGATACCCTTTCCGAATGCCTTGAATCCTCGTGCGAGTGATTGGACACGGTGCTGGAGAGGAGAGATGATGAGAATGAGAAGAGGCACACTCACTGTCCTTTGGCCATTTCTTTGGCTCTCCTTTCTTTATAATCGTCGTTGAAGGAGAGGCCACCACTGAACAAGGAAGCGATGAAGGGGGACGAGACAAACCTGGTGTCTTTGTTCACACCATCCTTCGAGTCGCAATACATCTGCTTCACGTCTTGTTTCATGTTTGTCAGAAGTCCACCGGGATCACCGACGATGGAGCGAGATGGACAGCATGACAATGTTCTGTATCAGCTGCGATAAGAAGTGGGAGCTGATGGACGAGACGAGTTGGGGCATGCTGAGAGATGACGAGGATGAGAAGAAGAAAGAACAGACCTGGCGGTGAGATTTGTGGCGAAGAAGCCGCTGAAGTGCATCTCCTTCTCTTCGATGTTGACCAACGCTGAGACAATGTCGACGAGACCAATGAAGCCAACAATCGACGAGATCTTGCCGAACAGGTTCTTCATCATGACGTTCTCTGTCTTCTCGTTTGAGCCCTTGTTCTTCTTCCCTCCGTCCTTCTCTTTCTTTTTCTCTTTGCGGTCTTTCCTATGTTCTTTGACTTTCGACGATGAGGTGAGATCATCGTAGTCGTCGGATTCCTGAAAGAGGGAGAAGAGAAAACGGAAAAGTGATGAATGAGAAAAGAAAAGAGACGAATAGGACAAGAAAAGTGATGAGTGAGACAAGAACACACTGAATAAGAACTCTGCATCAAGTTGATTGTCGCCACGACGCAGATTGGTTGAATGGCAAAGTCCCCAAAATAGAACACAAGATCTCTCTCAGGAGTGAGGCCAATTGTGGCAGGAATGAGATGATGAGGAAGGACCAGAGACACTGACTCTGCAATCGGCGGTGAACCTGACGGAGACAGCACGGAATCAACCGACCTCGTTGACAGACCAGCTGCAGGGAAGGGTTGAAGGCCGATGATGGCTGGAGGAGGCGGACTTGGGATGGATCAGGGGTGGGATGGTCCGATGGGATGGGACTGGAGTTTCTTCTGTTTGAAGTTTGCTGTCTTCATATCTTCGATTTCCTTCTCCTTCATCACTCTTTCAACTGCCTTGAAAGCAAACGATGCCACAACTCGCATGAGAGACATCACAAACGTGTCCTCGGCAAGCAGTTCGAGTTGATGGACGAGTGTCCCAAACTCAGAAACGTAGACAACAGACGGGTCGTCGAGCAGCGTCCGTGTGAGCCAGCGAGAGTCGGAACGAGAGCTCAGAGTGCACAGGTACGTGGTAGAGTTTGATCGTCCTCGCTGTGTGAAGCGTGAACTGTGTATGGACTGCCCACTTTCCGGGGAGTGGGGATTTGTCAAGCTGGATGTGGGTGGTTTGAGGGAGAGAGTTCTTCATGATGATGGAAGGTTTGAATGTGAGGAAGACAGTATGCATCAATCAATTCTGCCAGAAGATCATCGACGAAGTCAAAGTCTCATCCGAAGCTGTCTGAGTCGTCGTCGGTCCACGAACCTGAAATAGACGATGAAAGCTGCGTGAGAGGCGATCGCAGAGTGGCGCATGACGTTGCTGAGTGTCTGTAAATGAACGTCGCTTCTCCTCTTCTTCTTCCGCAGATTGAACGTCATTCCCGTTCCTGAGTGAAACATCTCGTTCGACCGAAGATTGTCGCCTTCCAGAACAGACACGACTGCGCTGTACACCAACGTGCCAGACGACGGCTGGATCTGTAGGAGGAGGTCATGGGGCGTGCTCTCGCTTGTGTGGACAACAGACATTCCTGACCTCTCCTCCGAATCTTGGATGAGGAGGGGCGGGGACTGCATCCAGTGGATGAGATGAGCATATCCTTCCCGTTTCGAGCCAGACGAGGGTGTCATCTGGATGGATGAGTCCATCAGCTGAAGAGGGACTTTTCTGCTTCTTTCCGTTGGCCTGACAGTGTCCCGACGAAGGAGGCCTGCAGGCAATTGGTCTTGTTTCGTGCAAAGAGGGTTGTCCTTCCTGATGGGGCGCCCACAAAGTTCTGAGGAGCAGCAGCGGTATCGGCTTAAGACTCGAGACGAGGCTGATGTCGGTGAAGTTCAGTTTCAGTGCCATTTCGTTTTCCACATCCACTCGAAGGTCAACCCACGAGAGCGAGTAAGGTGTGGGAGCCGGCTGCGGCTGTCTGTGAACCTTGGTTTAGTGATGCGATTGTGCTTTGGAGCGCTGTGAAGAGAGCAGAGCAGAGGCAGACGGTGAGAGTGACTCTGTTTTGGATATCTGAGATCGCTGGGAAGCAATGATCCAGATTCTTCGTCCTGACACCAACAGTCTGAGCACGGATCGACTCGACACTCTCGCTGGCAGTGTCTGAAAAGAATGAAGTCTGTCCCGAGAACGATGGATGCTCCACATCTTGGAGGAGAGGGAAGTGGATGTCGTCGTCTGGAGTGAGAGACCCGATGTAGATGGAGAACTGGCTGAGGATGATGGGGAGGTTGTACTGGTCGTTGATCAGAATCTCCTCCTTTCCTTCGCCGGCAAGATCACTCAGTCCCTGCTGGGCATCTTTAAGAACGGCTCCGAGTTGATGAGGGTTGATAACAGCTGATTTATCGATTTTGTACATCTTCTGATCGAGAGTTGTTTTCATTGCGAGCTCTCCGACCTTCACACAGAGGAAGTGAGTGGCGTTGTAAGCTGATTGAGGGATGAAGATGGCTGGAGTCTGCACTGTCACATCGAAGTACGGTGCGAGCATCGGAACTTCAGTCGGGGCTTCGTGTTCGAGGCTGATGTTGATGAGATCGTCGGGCACGACGAGTATGGGCATTTCTGGAACGTTGAAGAGGATGAAGAAGTCGGCGAGCTCTTCGACAAATGAGCGGATCACGAAGAGTTGGAACTCGCTGACTTGGGCCAGACAGATCAAGTTGAATCCGTCGCAGATGTCCACAAAATGACCGTCGACGATGGCAAGGTCGAGAGCAGGGGCTGGAGACTGCCTGTCATCTCCTCCAAAGTGGATGATCTGCGGGAAGGGAAAGATCACAACAGACTCGTCTTGCGTCGTTTTGGGGAAAGCAGCTGGGTTGAACACTTCGAGAGAGCCGATCGAGGCGGTCACGGCAGTTTGGACAGGAGTGAGGGCGACAGCAGCGTTCACAGCACCAATGAAGAGCGACGTTCAGAGAGAGGAACGAGTTCCCCATCGGCGGAGAGAGGACAGAGTTCACGATTTCGTCTGTCTTCACAATCATCTTCTTTTCCGTCTTCGGAGTGAGGTCGTTCAGGAGCTGCATGATCACCGTTCAGTCGTTGTGGTTCGTTTTGTATTCGCTATCTTCTGCTTTCTTCAGCATCTTCTTGTCGAGAGGGCTCTCTTTGATGGATTTATCATTCTTACCCGGCGTCGTCCATCCGCATTACATTTGAAGCTGGGTCGGTGTAGCCGCGAGACATGAATATCGACAGAGCCAGAAGGAGAGATGGGTTGCTGTCTGCAGTGGCTGTCACATGCAGATCCTCGTTTTGGATGACTTGGAGAAGACTGAGAACTGGAGCGATTCTGACTCATGTCAGCATCGATCCTGTAGTTGCCTCGGTGTCCTTCCACGCTCCATCGTTGTAAATGAATGGAAGGACGTGTTCATGGATGCTTCCTTCATTGCGGAGTCTGTGCTCAGAAGAACAGACTTCTCGGCCTCGCTCACGCAATCACAATCGCTCCTTTCTCCACCATCAATCCCATTTTGTTTGAGTATCTTTCTTGTCTTTGCAGAGTGTCCTGGCTTGGTAATGTCACGAGAAACAGTCTCGATGCCGATGGCGAGCTGTGGGAGGTGAGCTTCGAGAGCAAGAGATGGGACGAAGAAGGGGAGGAGTCTCTTTCGAGCTGTGAAAGTGTTGAGGTTTTTCTCTTCCTCCTCTTTTCAACTGCCTCGAGAGCTCCTTCTTGTCTTTCTCCTGATCCATGTCAGCCGATCCTGTCAACCAAGATTCTTCCACAATCTTCTGAATCACCGGAAATGTGAAGGGCTTCCTTGAGAAGAGGGACGAGAATCTTCATGAGATCTCGCAGCCCACTCTCGGCGTTGTCGCTGCAGAGTACTCGTTCATCAGCTCGTTTCTGATTGCGTCGAGTGCATGTGAGGAGTGGTCGTGCCGAAGGAGTGTGAGAGTGACCTGTTCTACGGGACAGCTGCTCAGTCTTTCACAGCCAGCAGGCGATACTTTCGTCGTCATTGTTCTCTTTGACCTCCTTCTCGTCTTCGTTGGCGTCTTCCAATACTCACATCTTAACCACGGCAAGTGCGTTCTTCGCCGCTGTCTCGGAGCGAGGTTCTTCTTCATACGAAGTAGAGTGGATCGATGAATGAGCTTGTCGGGACCGCATTCTCGTCCTCTCGACGTACCCACGCGGAGAGCTGGCTTGTTGTGACGATGCTGGTTCCAACCAGTTGAACCGTCTGTAATCTTCATCGTGTCCTGCGACGAGTTCAAAAAGAGAACCAATCTGCCTGGTCGATCAGAAAACTCAGACACGACAGTGTTGACCAACTCTCCGCCCAAATCTGATTTGATGAGGGAGTCGATGAGGATTCCCATATTGCCAGCCTTCCCGCCGTTGTATGTTTCTCACTTTTGGCTAATCTACACCGAACGGATAGTCAAACATGTCTAACTTCTCGACTCCAGAATGCACGTGGACAGATGGGATTGACTTGTTGAACTGGCTGTTTTAGAGAAGAGAGAGAAGAGCGTCTTTGCCAAAATCTCACTTTTGGGCATCGTTGCCGAAAATCGGGCAGACTCCAATTTGTCCATTTTGGTGAAAGGATGTATGGTCTGTTGTTCTTGTGATGGCCGAGATAGTATTGTAGCAATGGAGCGATTCAGAGTGGAATTGATTCTTTTTCTGGTTGGGAGTAAGATTCACGAGATGAGCGGCGAAATCCAAAATAGAACGATTATCGTCGTTCATGCCCATCAAACAATCAATCACACGCATCAGCATGTTCATTACGTCCGCTCCAAGTGATAGGTTCAGTTTTCCCTTCGACCTTGTTAGTGAAAGTTTGGTGTCTGGAGCTCCGAGACAAGAACGATGGAATGAGATTGCATGCGAAATTGTAGTTGGTGTAAGGAGTGGAAGGTAGTCGACAGCGTTATCTGAAAAGATCGATCAAGTGCTGTGTTTTGTTCAGCGATCTTGGATTGTGTCTGACAGCTAGAATGGCGGGTTCAGCGAGTTCTCGCGTTGTCTGGTGTGAGTAAAAGTTATGAGGAGGAGGTGTTGAATGCCATAGAGCACAGTTTATCATTCTTCAGGTGTTCTGCACAAATGTGACCCACTTTTTGATTTTGATCAGACTCCCTTTTAATCAATTTTGAGTAACTAGTTCTAAAAAGTGAAAAGATGAAATGGAAGGAATTATTCCATCAAGATGATCAACATTTTGGATTTTGTGCGGGTTTATGGATAAAAGCGGGTTTATCCGGTGACTATAAGCTTTTCTTCATCCCAATTCAGGAATGGAGAACACTCTGGAGAACATTTAACAACAAACCGGGGACATCAACATACGAGAGAGTGCCATGCATTTAATAAGGGCTGGCCTAAACCAAGAAGACCAAACACAAATGGGCGATTCTCTTTGAAAGGTCGCAAAACACTAATGTGCGTCCCAAAAATTCATTTTTTGCCCAATTACCGTTCTTTATTTCAGTAGACAAGAAATAGGGAAATTATTGAATTTTAAGTTCGATCGCGTTCGATATCGTCCTTTTTTGTTGAAGACAATAGTGCACACTTTTTGTCACAGAATCTGTTCGAAAACAGAGAAACGATGGAAAACTACATAAAACGCTCATTCTGTGTGAGAGAACCAACACAAAGACATCTATTGTAGAAAAAGACACGAAAAGTTCTGAATGGCAAAATCAACAATCATGATGAATTTAGTCTTCAAGATTGGCGGAACATGTCTAACAGAGGTGCTTTGAGGTATCTCTTGATTCAAAACGGTATTTGATGGGAATTAGAGGAAGAGTAGGGCGAACAAAGAGTCAGTGCCCGTTTGTGATCTATAAGACGAGAAATTTGTGAAAAAGTTCCGATCGCGAGTGAAAACTGGAGAAAATATCACACAGTGCAAGTGTACAGATTGTCTTCTGGCTGTGAGAAACAATCTGTCTCGCCTCAAAAAAGTGCTGAGTGTCTGTCAGTGTGAACGAAATATATGACACAAACCAGGAGAATCACATGTAATGCACGGTATTAGGTCGGTTCAATCACGAATCTGACAAATGAATACCGTGTGATGAAGAAGGAGTCACCTGAACTTGGAATCTGGAAAAAAGTGAGTGAAAATGGGAAAATCTGGTAATTCAAACCTTAAACGGGGAGAGAGAGGATGTTTATGTGAACTCTGCTGTTTTCTTTACGATATATAGAGTGGGGATGGAGATAAAACGGAGGCGACCTTTCATTTAGAATCGCCCAAATAAAGTTTTATCTGTTCCCAAAAATCCCATCAAAGGAACGTAATGTTCACAATGACGGTTCTGCCCATATAGGGCTGTTGATGTCAAAAAAAAAAGGTATTCCTGATTGGATCTTACCCAGAAATCCCTACCAGGGAACAAAAACTGGGGGAACAGGGCCGAAAACGACCCATCAGGTGATACTACGGATCACCCGTGTGGGTTGACCACAATCAGGACCACTGACACGAGTTTGAGTCGGTGTGTGTCAGGACTCTATGTTGATGTCCCCGGTTTGTTGTTAAAGGACTTCGATAAATCTCAGTCCACAACCAAACCGGGTCCCTCAACATACGAGTATTGAAAGGGTACCAAAGGGAGAGGTGAAACTGAGAAGAAGGAGTGAGAAGAAAGAAAGTATATCTTTTAGTACCAGAGTTAGGCCGTGATCTCAAGTGAGCTGACACCGCCTGGATGAAAGCTCGTGATCTAATGAGAATGAAAATCGGAGGGGAGCTGGGCTCTTTCTTGACAGTGATTTGGAAGCATCTTGATCAATCTCTGCCCATCTCCCACATCACTGCCTCTTCGTCCCAGCTCCCCTCAACGCTGATCCCATTGGGATCAGTCACTAATCCTCTCCTCCGATCCTCGCATTCCACATCGAGGTGGGGAGAACTTCCTCTCAACCCATGCTCGCATTCCACATCGAGGTGGGGAGAACTTCCTCTCAACCCATGCTCGCATTCCACATCGAGGTGGGGAGAACTTCATTTCCTCCCAATACACTCATACTTCCATCTCTCCTCCACATCGCTCTCTCCCGCTCGTGAAGAAAACACACCTTGGTTGTCTCTCCCCCTCGCTCAAGAGGTTTCGTCTCCATCCACTACTCCACATTGAGCCACCTTCCTTCCTTCACTTCTCCCACTCGACGTAATCCGTGTGCACATTCTATTTGCGGGATGTGCGATATCAGTCTCCAGATTGATCTCCTCCACCTACACGGATGACAATCATCTGACATTCCGCATGATCTCATCGGATGCTACAACCTCTTGTGATACGTAGTGCGACCCATTACGGGGTATCCCTGTGTCGAATCTGCATGATATCTCGTTCAGGACGAGACAGTCTGCCGGGTCATGATGTGTGACGTTGGGCATTTTAAGTTGCATATTTACGTTGTCCTCACCGAAGAGTCGTGACGTACCAATCCCGTTCGGCGAAGAGGCGTGCCATGAATCGATTTAGAAAACTTGTGTCGCCTGAGTCCATCTGGGTTTCTGTAATTTCGGAGAGAACACTTTAAATGTCGTGATGTGTTGAGACTTGAGTCTAAACAACTGTGAGAGAGTTGAGAGATAGTTGGTAGCACAGAGACATGACGGCGCCAATGTGAACTGTTTGATTGATTGCTATGTATTGGTACCTTTCTTCTCCGCCAGTTTTGAAATTCTCCTTGTGGCTCTTTCTTCTTCATATTCCCTCTCGACTTCCTTGTCCCGTTCACTCATCACAAGACTCATCCAGCCGAGATATTCCAAGTATTCCGACACTCATTTCATTTGCAGTTCCTTCAAATGTGATATCGTTCTGCTAGTATCGATTCACCAAAATCTTACTTGTATCTCTCTTCCAAAGCCCTTCCCCTCCAGAAATGTCTTCCTTCCATCTTTTTCAAGGATCCCCTCGAGCGACATTATCGAGTGTTCGATGGAATAACCATGAGTTGTCAGTGACATTTGGAGACGTTGCTACCGAGATTAGGTGCCTATTGCGATCTCATAAACACGCGTGCGATCTGTCTCTACCAGAAGGGTTTCGTGGAGGATGTGTATTTTGTCGCACACTAACTTATAACTCCAGAGTTTCGATCTCGACGAAAATCTGCCAAGTGATTTGTGATTCATCTTCTGTCCAATGCAGGATGCATTACAATGATTCGTCTGTCGTGGTTCATTCAATCTGGATGACCAATGTTTCGATGTCTGAGTCCAGGGCTGGAGTCTGTGGCTAGGGAGAGGAACGAGGGTTTGACAGACCTAATTCTGGATGTCTGTCGTCCATCAGGCTGAAACTGTGCTATCCCCAAGCTGATCCCTCAGTCATTTACTCTTCGTTCCGACAACCGAACGGTATATGATGGTTCACTCGTCCCAAAACAAGAAGCCGAGAACCCGTCGTTGGTATTACGGTGGAATAGGCGTTTCTCCAGCGAAAGTTGTTGAGTTGGAGTGAGACAATGCGATGTTGAAAGTGTTGCTTCCGCTTCGGGTTCTCTTATCCAAAAATCGTTCCATCAAGAACAATTGCAGGTCTGTTCCCCTCTGCCGAGAGTGATGAATCCGCAGAATGGATTGATGTTGGGGAAATAGCTTGCGGCGAGAGACGACGCTCGGAGATCATATGTCACTTGTGAAAGAGTCTATTCATCTCTTGACGACACCACTGTTGATTCTGACGAGAATATCTTCGGCCTGTGTTCTGACTGAATATGGTCCAGACCAGGCATATCCAACCTTTTCAGCAATAAACCCCTCGTTCCCTTCACTACTTGATTCGGAGTTGCTATCACCGTCGCTGTCTCTCCACTGATCTACACACTAACCGTTCCCGTTGGAGTGAGCGATGTCCGATGAACGAGATAACTATCATCAATAGATTGGTTTTCATGGGCATTGATACTGGCCGAAGTTAAGTTGCAAAAATAGACATGAAATAGATGTCAGATATGTTCCAGCATGCGAAGGTGAGACTTCATCATTCCGAGGATGGTTTGTTAAAGTTTGATTCCTAATCATGTTTGGAGATGAAGTTGATCCACTGTTAGGGATTGAGCCGCTTCGTCTTCGTTGTTGAGAAGGATCCTCTCCTCTCGTTGAAGAACAGCCCCAAAGGAGGTGTCACAGATTGCGATTGTGAGGTCCCTGTCCGATTGACACTGGTTGGTGCCTTCTTCTGCTGCACCGTTCACTTCAGAGTAGGTATTTCTGTGGAAGAATTGTTCCTTGATTGTGAGAGGGAATGAAGTGCTGAACACTCGATTTGCCCTCCAAGTCCGTGCAATCCACAATCCCTCAATTTTGTGGTGATCTTGTGAAGGTAACAACCCTGGGTTTATTCACTACTGACACTTTCTTGACTGCGTCGGTTTGGTTGAAGCGCGAGGAGAAGGATGTGTTCAGGTTCATCATCATCTATTGTTTCACTTCGACGACAATATTCCTGTCCCGCTGTAATGTCTGCCGCACTACGAAACTGCAACCGATCGTTGATTCACTTCGTCTTCAGAGATACGGATCTTTGACCTCATGATAGTGTCAGAGGAGTTTTATTCCGTCAGTAAGACTGAGAACAGTGTTGTTTCCAATTGGGAGGCCTATTTATGGTGAGGTTCGCTGAACTTGGTCTCGGATGACCAGATGAAGAGGATGTGCCTGTATTGCTCGTGGATGTTCTTGAATCGAACTATGAAGCGGTCCGTTATCATTGATCGGGCAATGACAACACCAGACCGTGATCTTGTGGGTTCGAAGGACGATCCTGTTTTCGAGACAATAATACCATGCTACTGCGGTTAAAGTGGGAATAACCACGGAATGGGTGATTTCCGCGATCCGATACGCCTCAGGGACTGATCGACGCTAGTCCTAGTAGGAATCCAAATTGCCGAACAACGACCCTCTCCATCTTGTGGAACGAGTCGAGAAATCCTTCTGCTGCCTGAGTAACAATATATTGCTCCTTTCCAAATAGCAAAAAACGGTATGAGATTGGTCGGAACCGCCGTTGATTCCCTCCTGTGTGGACTGGATTCCTGACGCCATTTTGTCCGTGCGGCCAAAGAATATATCAGAATCGCTCATGATATTCTGTGGAAAACTGATACGAACATTTCTTTTGCATCTCGGAGGAACTGTTGCTTTCTTTGATGTGAAAAAGAAGTCGAGATGTCAGATCTTCGTCTTGTTTGGTGTCCAGTTTAAGTTCGTTTCCCACTGTTTGAGCGGGAGGAACCAGTAATGAGCTCATCATCAGTACTTGGAAACTTTCTTGATGTTAAATTCATCCTCGATTGGGTTAAAACGGACATGAACATTTCAGAATGCAGTGAACTGGGTTGTTGTCAAATAAGCTTGATAGAGTTGTTTTGATTGCGTGTTGATGCTTCCCTTCAGAAAGGAGCGGCGTGAAGGACTATGAGGCGTCAGAACGTCTGTGTTTGTCGAATTTGATTTAGGCCAGCCCTTATTAAATGCATGGCACTCTCTCGTATGTTGAGGGACCCGGTTTGGTTGTGGACTGAGATTTATCGAAGTCCTAACAAGAAGTGGGAAGAGATACCAGGATTAGTAGAATTAGTAGAGGAGTCTGTATTCCCAATTATCGTGTTCATTCTTTCGGATTCTGAGTTCAATCACACGTTATGGGTCCCATTTTTTTGTGGCGCTTCGACGTCTTGATGAGGTGACTCTTATGTTCCCCAAGGTAGTTGCAACATGACTCCGACATGCAGACTCGTTTCAGCACATGTTATGGAAAAACAGAGAGTGTTCAAAACAAGAGACGAAAGAAGCTTCAAATGATGGAAAAGGCAAGAGCCATCACACAGAACTGAAGCATCGCGACAAACACGACGAAAAGTCCCGCAAAGAGACGGAAACGTTGAAGCGGAGAACCGAAAGGACCGCTTGCTCGATGGTTCTGATCATCGCCGGCGGCACGTCGAACAGGGCTGCCAATTTGGAAATGCGGTGGTTGCCGTCCCTGCCCAGCTTGACGGCGAGGAAGAAGCAGGTCAGCACAGTCAGCACGGGGTTCAGGGCGAGAATCTCGAAGCGGGACAGCCGCGCATGTTTGGAGTAAAGACGCAGTGTCAGCACAACCCCAACGGCAGCCTCGGACGTGGTGAGCTTGTAGACACGCGAGAGGGTCGTCAGGAAGAGAGGCACGTACGTCGAGAGCGTTTGGAGGTCGGCGGAGGAGAGGCGGCTGGCGTCGTCGGGTGCGGTCCTGTTTGTGTTGGCAATTGCGCACAACTCGTCGACGAGGATGGCTGCGAGTGTCTGGATGTTCTCGTCCGTGATTTGGCTGGCGAGCGAAGAGTTGTTGTTGAGAGTGTCGAACGCTTCGTCCTCGCTGCGATCCGGAGACCACGGCAGGCAAGTGGACGCCATGTCTTCGGATTGCTGCTGTTGATGTTGCAGCTTCGAGAAGGCCTTGTCCACGTCGCTTGAGAGTGTTTCTTCTGTCGCTTGTTTTTGGCATCGTGCAGCCAGCTCTTCGCAATATAGCTCCTCAAATCGGGTGCGAGTGTGCTCGTACATCCTGTTGCCCTTCAAAAGCTTGTCGCGCATGTCTTCTGACAAAGGCGGGCGGAAGCTGTTGAGTGTGGAGGAAGAGTGTTTGGTCTCTTTCCCCATTTTGCGGTCGTATGTATTTTTTGTGAGAGTGGGAAGAACTAAAGAAAGCTGAGATGGGGTGTGTGTGACTGGTGTCGCAGTATGTGCGGAGGTTTTGGATGAGTGGACATCGGAGGCGTTATACTTCAAATCAAGAGGTCTATCGTCAGTCGGAAGAGTCTGCGGGAGTTTGTGAGAATGTTTCGGAGGAGAGAGCTTGTTAAGGAGACAGAAAAGGGGATCGTCAAGGGGTCTGAGGAAGTTGAATTTTCCTTTCCTCTGGAGAATACTAGTGATGTCTCCGACAGGATCGGCACAACCGAGTGGCATTCGGAAGGAGTGAGATGCAAAGAAAATGAAAACTATGATCGATTCGAACGATTCCGATGTCGAGAAGATCGGACCCATTAACGGTTCTTGAAGAATGAGAACCCAAAATTAAATGATTTTCTGCGACTTGGAGTCTTTCCACTTCACGATGATGAAAAACTGTGATAAAGGCAATTTTGAAATGAGAAAACAAGAAAATGTTGGGAATTGGTTCAGAAATGCGAGAGCTGATCGATCAATGTCTTTCACTGAACCCCGACGACCGCCCAACTCTCTCCTCTGTCTCCTCCATCCTCAACTCCATCGCTGAGGATGAGGAACCTGCAATTGAGCCACAAGCGTCAAACGTCTACCCACTCACCTCACATCTCAAATGACCTCTGATCATCAACCTTCTTTGAAGAACCTTCGGCAGTGGATGTCCTCACCGTTTGATAAACGATCCATCGCATCCAACACTGCTGTTGTGTTCGTCCTCGTTCCGATTCTCGCACTTCTTTCTTTGATGTCGTCGTTTTCTAGTATTGATGTCATCTTTTGGCCTGACTGTGTTCTCTCATGTGGAAGTCCACTCCATCTCACCGCACTCATCGATTTTCACAGATACTCAACAACACATCCCACGTCGATTTGGTGCTCTCTAAGCAGTCTCTCCATCAAGCACGAAGACACTTGCCTCTCTTCATTTCATCCATTTCTGATTGCAGTGTGTCATTGTGCATTTCATGTCGCCAAATATCAACACAGAATAATTTCACACAGCTCCTTCTCATGCCAGAACAACTTCATGTTGTTCACGCAAACTGAGGGATTCAATGACATCATGTTCATTTCCCCTGTTCTCACTCCTTTTTGTGCTTTATTTCTGAGTTGTCAGCGCCGTTCTTGTTTTGTCGACATCCAATCCCGATGTCCAGTTCATCGCTTTTGTCAGTCTTTCAGAATGAAGAGAACTCTAACTGTGTCAAATCTGAATTATCAATAAAAAGAGAAATAATCACTCTGATATTGAACTTCAAGACTTGAAGAAAATTGTGTGAACTAAGGGTTGGATCTTTGTAACATTCGTTGATTTTTCTTGATTGCATTGAAAATCATCTCCAATACCGATGTTCCTGTTGCTCTGTAGCATGCTCCATTGTGTTGATGAACACTACCAAGATTTCGATGCTATATATGAGACGAAACTTGCCGAACCCAATTTGGCCTCAAACTCAGAATCGATGCATCTATCATTTGATTTTGGATTGTATTGGACGAATGGGATTGATATTGTCTCAAAATCCGTGGAACTTCATGGAAACAAGACATGGCTGACGCACAGAGCGAATGTACAAAACGAACGAAATGGCAATACTGACGAAAGCACGATGCAAACAGCCACCAAGCTCAACCATCCTGAACGATGGATGATGGAGGTGCGGAATAGTTCGCTGACGATGCGGTCATTTGGACTGGATGCGGGAATGACTGGAACAACAATCTGTTTGGTTGTTGGGTCGTCGGTTGAGGTGATTGATAGCGAACTGTTGTCAAACATGGAATGTTCGGGATTTGTGCTTGCGGACTGTGTTGGAAGTGGGTCGAGCCGGATTGTGATTGTTGGGAGCAGTCACAAATCATCGACACAAAATGTGGTTCTTCCGCTTGTTGGTCGAGGACATGGACAACTGAGCACGCACAATGAAGAATGGAAGAGAGACGAGGAGGGATGTGGTGATGGATGTGTTGAAAGGGAAGAGATTATTGGAGTTGGACTGTCGTTCGATTCGACGCACTTTGGACTTGGAACTGGCCCTCTTTTCTCGTTTGTTGGGAAGTCCTTGTGGTCAGGGTCGGGGGGTGAGAAGATTGGGATGGTTGGAGAGATTTCGACCGAGTTAAGATCGAGCGATATTTTGAACGTGACGAGCAGTTTTGAGTTTGGAGAAGGAAGCAAGACTGGTTTGGGAGTGGGGAGTTGTGTGTGGGAGAGAGTGGTTGGGAGCAAAATTTTAGGGAGCACGAACCACGACATGGGGACTGGACTGTGTGGTGCTCGTTTGGGGTTCAATGTTGTTTGTGTGAACAGTTCGTTCTCTTCCTGCGTCCGAACATCGAACGCTGACATCGACATGAAACACAAAAACATCACCTCAACCAACATCAAACGTACATATGTGACGTTATCTTTTGGAGCGACAATGGCGAAGGTCACTCTCTGCACTTTCAACGACATGACGATTGCAGCTGGAAACAACTGGGCAGGAGCAGCGATCTGTCTCCACGAATCCAAATCCTCTCTGAACGTCACGCAGTGCTTCTTCCACAAATGCACAGTCACTGCCCAGGGCGATGACGGAGGAGCGATTTGCGTGTGGGAATATGTCGAAGATCGTCCCATCACAATCTCCTTGTCTTCCTTCACAGAATGTGCGAACACTGGAACATCTGGCAATTATGGTGGGAGTATGTATTTCCAATCCCCATCACACATCACAATCGCCGACTGCTTCTTCGAGACATGCCAATCACACAATGTCGATGGCGCCTTCGGTCTCAACATGCACTCACTCGCCACTCTCTCCAACTGTGCTTTTGTCGCTTGTTCAGCTAAATATGGAGGTGCTTTTGAAGTTTACAAAGTCTCGAAGATTGACTTCTCCTTCCTGCAATTCCGAGGATGCTCTGCGACTGATAAGAAATCGAGCGATATTTACTTCAATGGGGCAGCAATGACGACTGAGATTGTGACTGAAGACTCATTCAAATTCTGCGACTCCACTTCGGCCAGGCCCAATGTTTATATGACACAAGGAAAGAAAGATCTGAGTCATCTCGTTCCTGAACTATCATCCACTCCAACAGTGGAAGTGAGTGTGTTGATCAGCGGAGACACAGCGACTGTGACAGCAACAGCATATCCAGCCGTGAAGGGAACGATGGGGATATTGCTGAAAGGGTCGAATGTGCCTCGTCTGGTACATGTTCAGTTTTGGAGTGATTCGGGAGCATCATCAACAGGAACAGCAGTTGTGTCGTCGGGAGCAGATGGGGTTCTTCCACCAGCTGAAAAATATGAACACCGCTCATCGTCCATGGCAACTGGCAGTTTCCCTCCAACTTCACTCCATGCTGCCGATTCATCTCTTTCAACAGATGGCAACACAGCAGAGATTGTTCTGATCGGAGCGAATTTGGGCGAAGGGAGTTATTCGATGCTGATCCGAAACGGAGAGGACACTTTCAACATCTCGCTGACTCGCAACGACTCGACGACTCTTGTTGGAGAAGCACCTCTTCATCCACTTGAAGCGCCAGAAAGGCTGGAATGGTCAACAGAATACTCAGTTGAGAAAGTGATATGGCTTCCACAAGGAGGGATTGAAGAGGAAATCAACCTGATCAACACACTCACATTCAAAACGCCAGCTGAGCCTCTCCGCATCTTGTCGTATTTGTCGTCCTCAATAACCGGAACGAAAGATGAACTCACGATTTCATTTATGGGATCATTGCCAAATGGTGAACTTGGGACGATCAAAGTGAAGCAATCAGACAGTGACATTCTGGTGGAAGGTGTGCTGACGAGAGACTCTCTCACACAATGCACAGCTGTGTTCTCAACGACGTGGACAGAGAACACGACTCATCTCTCGTTTGGGAAGACATATTCAGTGCAATCAGCGGTATTGAGCTCGATCGTGGTTGCAGTTAGTTCTGGAATCACTTTTGATGTTCCGAATCCTGCCGTGATCACGTCGTTCTCCATTCCAACTGAATGCTCGTCGGATTCGTTTGACTTCGAAGTGATTGGTCAGAACCTGCCCTCTCCCGCCACGTACACTCTGACACTGTCCGGCCCGCACACGATGTCGATCACATTCTCTGAATCAACGAAGGGAAAAGGGACAGTGAAAGCAAGTCTGCCGTCAGAAATGGAGTTCGGCACAACATACTCAGTGTTGAGTGTGACGAAGGGAGACGATCATGTTCTGTTTCTGGAGACAAGCTTCACAACTCCGCCTGGCCCGACACTTCTGTCGATCTCGACGTCATTGACACTGCCTCTGAAGAAGGAAGTGAAATTGTCATTGAACGGTTTGAGAATGATGGCAGGAGACTTCACACTGACATTTGTTGAACAAAGACAATCCACACCACTCAACATTCCAGTGACGATCACCAGTGAGACATCAGGAAGTGGTTCATCGGTGATTTTTGATGGTTCGATTCTGAAATATGGAACGACATACGAAGTGAAATCACTGACATCGACCAAACTCCACTTCGCGATCGCTCCCTCTCTCACCTTCACAGTAGAGCCCGAACCGTCTCGCTTGACGAAATATTTATCTTCCTCAATAACCGGAACGAAAGATGAACTCACGATTTCGTTTGTGGGATCATTGCTTCCTGATGGAATTGGGACGATTCAAATGAAACAGGCAGGCAGTGATGTTGTTGTGGAAGGAGTGCTGACAAGAGTGACTGAGACAGAATGCAGAGGAGTGATCTCAACCGCATGGAAGGAGGACGCGACTCATATGTCGTTTGGGAAGACATATTCAGTGAAATCAGCAAAAATTGATTCTAAGGAAATTGTTGTGGATTCTGGAATCTCTGTTCCTGTTCCAACTCCAGCAGTGATCACATCGTTCTCTGTTCCGACTGAATGCTCATCGGATTCGTTCGATGTCTCAGTAGTTGGTGAGAACTTCCCCCATCCAGCCATGTACACTCTGACACTGTCCGACTCTCACACGATTTCGGTGACATTCTCAAGTGACACGAAAGGAAAAGGGACAGTGAAAGCAAGTCTGCCGTCAGCAATTCAGTTCAGCACAACATATTCAGTGTCGAGTGTTGTGAATGGAGACGATCATGTTCTGTTGAATGCAACAACATTGACAACTCCGCCTGGCCCGACACTTCTGTCGATCTCGACGTCATTGACACTTCCTCTGAAGAAGGAAGTGACATTGTCGTTGAGTGGGTTGAGAATGAAGTCAGGAGAGTTCAATCTGACATTTCAAAAGCAAGGCACAACCACACCACTGAACATTACTGTGACGATCACCAGTGAGACAGAAGGAAGTGGTTCAGAAGATATTTTTGGTGGAACGATTCTTGAATATGGAACGACCTACGAAGTGCTCTCACTGACATCGACCACACTCCACTTTGCGATCGCTCCCTCTCTCACATTCACAACAGATCCAGAACCACCTCGCTTGACGTCGATTTCTTACGATGGATTATCTGATAAGGATCGGAAGGCAGATTTCACAGTTGGTGGAAGAGTGATGACGAATGGTGAGAACTACACAATCATTGTGAACAAAACAGGAACAGCTGTTCAGAAGAAGTTTGAAGTGAGAATGAGTTCAGCAGAGGTTGGAGGAGGAAGTGCGGTGTTGTTCTCGCAGACAGAAGGAGAGATTGAGCTTGACTACGACACGGAATACGAAGTGGTTGGAGTGAAAGACTCATCTCAATCACCGATTCTCTTCGAAGGAGGTCTGACGTTCACAACAGGAGCTGAACCAGCTCGTCTTGTTTCTTTCTCGATTGTGGGATATGATAAGAAAGAGAAGGAAGTGAGATTTGAGATGAAAGGGCGAGTGTTGGACACGTCGGCGATGATGAAAGTTGGTCTGAGCATCTCAAGCGAGCTGAAGCACACCGTTTCGATGAAATTCGACAGCACGAAACAGAAATGGGAAGGATCAGCGATTCTGTTCTCGTTGGGAGGATGTGAACTGGAATATGGAAAGACATACACGGTGAGCTCGTTCCGGAAGGGTGAAGAAACTGATGAACTGTTCTTTGAAACGAATGAAATCACAATTGGTTCGGAACCATCTCGCCTCGCAAAAATCACGAGGAATGATGATTCTGGATTGAACTCGACAACACTGACACTGTCATCACGTGTTCTGTCTGTTGGAGAAAAATACGAAGTGAAAGTGACTGGAACACCTCTCTCGTCATCGAATGCAAATCACGAGACAACATTCACTTTCACTGCATCGTCATCTACACTGAACACAGTGCCTCTCACACTGTATCCCTTCGAAGACGCGATTCTTGAGTATGGACACTCGTATTGTGTGGATTGGATGAAAGTGGTTGGTGGAGCGTCGATCTTCGTCGAACCAGAAACATGTGGATTCAAGACACCAACTGAACCAGCTCGGATTTATTCGAGCACTGGAGCTATTCTTAGCAAAGACAGAACAAACGTGACGATCTCGTTGGAAGGGAGGGCTTTGGGTGATCCACTCGGGTCGATTTGGGTGTCGGTTGGAGACACATTCTGGGAGTCTTCGACGATGCGAAAAATCTCGGAAACACTCTGCGAAGCAACTTTTCTTGTATCTCCAGAAGGAGATGGAACACATCTGAAATACAAAGGAGAATACACAGTCTGCCTGAAACCAGACGAACCAAGCTCACTCCTCGTCGACTCTGGAATCACTGTCCACATTCCTGCCCCTCCTCGCATCACCGAAGTGAAGTTTTCGTTCACGAACTCACTTGGGACAGGATGCATTGCGATCTTGACAGGAACCGATCTGGTGGTTGGGACAGAATACTCAGTGAAACTGAACACATCGCACACATTCTCGATTGTTGTGAAATCGTCGACTCTCGCAGAATCATCGGAAATGCTGATTGGCTTTGAAGGAGCACTCGCATATTCCGCAGACATTCTCATCGACTCCGTCGAACCAACTGACGAAGAGAGTGGGGATGTCCTGATTCCTTCACCATCGTTCATTGGACAGACCCAAGCTCGTCCGAATGTGAATGAGATCTTCGTTGACACAGAAACCGGAAATAATGATTGGACATGTGGAAATTCCTCTCGTCCTTGCTCGACGATGGATGCTGCGTGGAAGATCATGCGAACACTCGACATCTCACAGCCCACATTCTCACTTCTGAAAGGCACGTCTCTGTCGTCGCAGATGACCATTGAAAGTGGGATGTCAGTTCTGATGCAAAATGGATCACACCGCGAACCGTCTCTGAACATTCCATCGTCAGCAGCAGAATCAGCGACATCAGCTCTGATTGTGGTTTCATCAGCATTTCTGAACATCCAGAACATCGACATTGTGGTTGGATCGTCCAATCCATCATTCGTTCTGATCTCCGCATCGTCATCGGAAATGATTCTGAAAGATGGATTGATAACGATCACAAGTTCAACAACTGAAAGCCGAAATGAAATGGAGGAATTGTGTTTGTGGACGACTGGACTGATTGAGCTGATTGACACTGAACTGAATGTGACGAACAACGAACTCTTCAACATCTCTCAAGGAGCGATCAGAATGAAGGGAGGACGGTTGAACATTCAAGGCTCCATTTTCAAGGACAATTCACCGAATGATCAGGACTTCCCGTCAGCTCGTCGCAACGTTGCCTGTTCTGAAAGTGGAATCGTTCACGTTGGAAGTTTGACAGCTGGTGATGGATCTCCCCTCCATCCATCAGCGTGGATCTCGTCTGATGGCTGTTCGATCGACTCGACCGAAATTGATTCACACGCTCCTCTCTTCATCCCAACACTCTCTTCTGACTCCACTTCGAAGTTGGACAAGAAGACGAAATCGTTCTCATTGACGATTGAAGGAACGATTCTGATTCCCTGTTCTCTGTTCCTGGAAGTGTTCGAGATGCGAAAGGATGGAACAGAAGTCAACTCAACACAGATCCATCTCACTGTCGACTCAGCCACCTCATTCTCTGAGACGAAGATCGTCATCACACTTCCCAGTTCGTCATTGAAATCTCTGGATGACTCGCTTGAATGGCGAGGACGACTGGTTTTTGGAGAGAATCAGACAACGACGAACAGTTTCTTGATTCAACTGAGCTCGTCTGGTCGATTCGCTCAAGCAGTGAAAGACAACATGAAATGGTGGATTCCGCTTGTGGTTGTTGTGTCGTGTGCTCTTCTGGCTGTGATTCTGATTGTGGTTCTGTTGATGCGACGCCGAAACAAGAACGAAGGAAGGAATGATGGAAATCAACAAGAACTAGACCAGACAGATGACAAGATCGATGTGATGTCCGACGGCGACATCAACGACAATCCAAACCTTGTCGCCACAACCAGCCAGAAGCAACTTCACGGAATCTCGACACATCGTTCTCAGTCAGATGAGAACACCGCCATGATGTCGACACCTGCCCATCAAGCAGCAGTTCTGATTGTGGGAGAGGATCAGTTTGGTCAGCCGAAGATCGAGGATGGATTTGTGAATCCACACGACACACTATTCAACAGACTTCATGGACGTGAGGAGAAGACAGAATTGAACATCTATCGAACGCGATTGGATGTGGCGAAGGCTGTTGCGACACTGCTTTCGCTTCGCCCAAACGCTGTGGCACTTCAGAAACTGAATCCTCACTGGGTGTTGTTCACTCCATCGAACTCCATCTGCTTCAAACTGAACGACGACACTCCCTCACAAGCACCGACAACGATCCCGACACAATCAGGAGCACCGAAAGAGACGCAGGAAGAGAAGCGATGGTCAGCACCTGAAGAAGAGAACCGTTGTCATGGGATTGATGAACAGAAAGTGACAGTTTTTCGGCTCGGCCTGATCTTGTGGGAAATCACGACGGGACAAGTTCCGTTCAGTGAAACGGATGCAGTGAATGCTCAGCGTCAGCTGAAGATTGGGGTTGTTCCTCGGATGGATTCAATTGAACCAGCTGAGCTCGCAATACTTCTTTTGGAATGTCTGGATCTGAATCCTCATTCTCGTCCTTCTCTGGAATCACTTGTTTCTCGTCTAGAAAAAATTAGGGAAGGAATGAACGAAGAAGCGGGAGATCTTCTGGAGCTCCAGAATCATCAACTCGAGCCAAAGCAAGCATCACATGTCCCAAGTCAGGATTAATCGCTTTCCAGAAGTTCATTTGCATGATCATCCTAACGGATTTCAATCACTTCAATTGTTTCACGTTCAATTCTTCACTTTTCGTTCTCCATCGTTTCACAATGCATCACACGTCATCTGTCACACCTTTCGATCTGGATCCACTCTCATTTCGTTCTCATCTCACTGCCTGTCGCTCTCTTGTTGGATGACAAGTCAAAAGACTAAAGTCCTCTCAATTTGAGCGTGCAAGTTCTTTCTTTCTTCCACATCGCCAACCCACTCACTAATCCTGGCGAACACTATCTCAACTATTTATCGAACGGGATGAGTCGACCCATGACTCGTCTCGTTCGATGTCACACACCATCTCACTACAATCAATCACATCTTTTTCTTCTTGATTTCTCATCCATCCCCTTTCGTATCCATCTTAGCGATTCTTAACCAGTCTCGCTCTTCTTTGCGTGTTCCTCCTGTCGAATGGACTCAACGAACAACATTCACTCATTTTGTTGGTGATGACCAAGGCCTCACGCCGTCTTTCTTCGATTGAGTTCGTTCATCTTTCTTTCTTTCACTCATCGATACTATCGAATCTGTTTTTTTAACATATGCTGAGGATATGACATCCTCGAGTAACATACGACTTTGGTTTCGTGATCGATAAGACTTCGTAGATCCGATCCATACCAACTTCCCTCGATGGGTTGCGGTTCGTCGAATTACAAGCCACCAAAGTTCAATCCTGATCGATTCAGTACACTCAAAGAGGTAATACTTCTCAATTGTTTCTTATTCTTATCGAAGGTCCAAACAGCCATCCAACAAGCCGGACTGGAAAGCTCGAATCTTATCTTTGGAATCGACTATACTGGCTCAAACAATGTCACAGTTTGTTCTCGTTCTTTCATCTTGATCATCTCTCTTTCAGGGAGCACGTACATTTGGAGGGAAATGTCTCCATGATCTGTCCGTGAAAAATCCGTACATGGAGGTCATTGAAATCCTCGGCGAAACGTTGGAACCATTTGATGGTTGGTAATACATTCACTTTATCTCTTTCAGATGATCACCTCATTCCAGCATATGGATTCGGAGATGAAAAATCTAGGTTTGATCCCACATCGTTTAATTATGTCTCAGGGATCTCACTGTCATGCCCTTCTATCCTGATCGACCCTGTGATGGGTTTCAGGAGGTTTTGAGGCGATATCAAGAAATAACTCCGACGATCGATCTTTGTGGTCCTACAGATTTCGCTCCACTGATCTATGAAGCTATTCGGATCGTGAAAGAGACAAAGCAAGTATTCCGCTATCCTCTTCACAACTAATTCTCTCTAATTTCTCCTCTTTCACACAACTCTCGATCAGTACCACATCCTCGTGATTGTCACAGACGGCCAAGTTAATAGCGAAAAACGAACCATCGATGCCATTGTCGAAGCGAGCAAGACAGCTCTGAGCATCGTGTGCATTGGAGTTGGTGATGGTCCATGGTTTGATCGCTCCACATTTTAAATTCTTCTTTTCGTCACAGGGACCTTATGGAGACATTTGACGATCGAATCCCTCGTCGTGTTTTCGACAATGTATTTCTCTGCGTCCATTATTCCTTTTTTTAGTTCCAATTTGTTGATTTCCACGAAGTCAAACAACGCCACAGAAACAACTTTATTCCCGCTTTTGCGCTCTCTTGTCTTATGGAAATCCCTGATCAGTCTGTTTTATTCTCCCTTGTGATCTGTGAATCTTGACAGATATCTTGCTATAAAGAAGCTCGGGTATCTTGATTCTCTCACGTGATCTCGAACCATATGTTTGTTCGAGAGAGATATATTAGTTGATATGTTCGTCTGTATCTTGTTTCTTGAACTTACATAGCTTTTTTTGGCTTTATCACACTTCAGTTGCCTTTTTCGTCAACCGGGAATTTTCTCACAAAATCCGGCAAGGATCCCATGATTTTTTCAGAAATGGAACTGGAAAGGGAGAAAACTCCACAGATTCAATGTGAGGAAGCTAATATATTCGGTGTATCTGTCACAAGTCTTTGAGAATAGTGACGAGTTTCTCGGCTTCCAATGAGGCCATCTCGGAATCCTGAACTTGGTCTCCAAAGATAAACGATGGAGGCTGAGGTTCTTCGCAAACTGGCGCTAAATTGTCCTGGGATTCGTTCATGGGATGAACCAGAAAGAAGTTGATCAGAGGTGACAAAAGTTGGTTTGATTTCACCAATGTTTGGGCTTCATCAACCATTCCCCTCCAATCCTGTCCGAATCGATCGCCTGCATTCGTTCCAGCTGTGGAACACGCCGATGGAAGATCATCCGACAGAAGAATGCGCAGAAAAGTGGTCAGGAGGAAGGGACGAATGGAAATGATGATGAAAACGGATGGAACAATTGTAGCAGCTTGCTTGAGCATATCCTGGAGGAAGATAAACAGCGAATAATCCTTCACATATCCCTTGTTCTTCACCTCGAACATCCCGACTTCATCAAACATGAAGAAGAGAGGTGGTGTTGTGTGAGGGGGAGGAGATGAGATTTGTGAGGTGGAGGGGAGGGTGGAAGCTGAAATGGCTTTGTTGAAGGAGGTGATTGATAGTACCCGGACAAACCCGGTATCTCCGATAAACCCGTTTCGTAACATCCACTTCATCTTTCTCCTCCCCTTCTGAGAACTGATCTGTCAACGTCGTAAGTAAATGTCAGGGTGAATTCTGGAATGTGAGGTGACTTCGTTCTGACTTTGTTGAACAGGTATGGGACTTTTGAATGGAGGAAACCGCGGAGCAGCAGACGCCAGAAATACTTGCATTCCTGTTGCAGCCACACAGGAGAACCCGAAAGGCGAATGCTCCAACCACAGTGACTCTTGATGATGGTGAGATAATCAATATCAAGGACATCACATTGGAGGCAGAGGATACACTGACTGATGGACAAAAGCGGAGAGCAAGGAACAGGATACTCGTCGGAAGACCGATCCAAAGACAAGGTCGACCTTCTTTTCTGATTGGGGACGAAAATGACAGACTGCATCGCGAAATGATGGAGTTGATTGATTCTGGGTACAACCCAACCTATCAAGATATCTCCGAGATGGTATGAGATTCAATTCCAATTTCACAGTCTTGAAGGCATTGGTCATTGCTCAGGCTCGCACATGTCTGAAAGCCACAAACTTGCACAAACCGAGCTCTGACTGGGCCAGAAAATGGTACAAACAGTTTCCTAATCTTCATGCCAAGAGACCAGAACCGATGGAAGAGGCGAGACGGCGAGCAAAATCGAGAGCTCATGTCCGACCTTTCTTTGAACAGCTTGCTCAACTCAAACGACAACATGATTACAGCCCATCTCTAATATTCAATGCTGACGAAACGAGCTTACTCACGACAGAGAATATTACAGCGTTCAGAATCGGGTTGAAATCTCTCAAGAAGACCTTCGTCAACCCAGTGCACAAGATTTTCTCCTGCACACTCTTCTTCATCACTTGTGCGGATGGGGAGACTTTCACGACCCATATCATACTTCCTGATCGACATTATTGCGAAGCCCTCCAGAATTATCTCCCTGTTCATTTTAAGCTGCACATATCTGATCGCGGCTGGATGAACAAAGAAATCTTCGGTGATATCATCAAAGACCATCTCCTTTCCGATATCGCACAAAGAAAGAAAGATAAAGGTATCTCTGAAGAATCAAGGGCCCTACTTATTTTGGACGGTCACTCCAGTCGTCGGATTCCAGATTTGTGGCGGGATGTTGCCTTGCAAGGGCTCGACGTGCTCTGCCTCCCCGCTAACACTAGTAGCTTCCTCCAACCAAACGACTTGTATTCTAATGCAAATTTTAAAACAGAGATGAAAACGATGCCACCGTTCCCATCCAAGTCACTTCGCGACACAGCTCTGATCCCCTGGCTTTCAAAACTCGAAGGGAAAGTACAGCGAGCTTTGATCAAGGAGACTGTACAAAAATCGTTCCGAGATACTGGGATCGAACCCTTCGATAGCAATCTCATTCTGACTCCACTGCCAGAAGGGGCTCCTCCAATTGAAACTGGTGGATTCTCCCTCTCGTGTAAGGTTTTAGGCAACCAATCCGTCCAAGAAGCTTGGAGGAGACACATCAATGAACGTCTTCCAGCAAACAGGAGAGACAATGGCGTCGATGTTTGGGATGATGATTATTCAGGAGACCCAATGGATGTTGTTTTTTCCATCAAGCAATTACTCAGTGGTGAGGAGCTGATGCAAACAATGGAAGAATCGGATGAAAGCGATGCCGAACTGGAGGAAGGAGCGCAGCACATCCAGAAACACAAACGACGACATAGTTCAAGGGACGATGAAGAGAACGAGCTCGAAGCACACAGAATAATCTCTCGCGCACCAGGGAAGAGACCAATAAAGCTCAGAACAAACTTCGACTAGATCTGACCCCTTCCATTTCATTTTCTTTATTTGAAAGATGATTGTAGTCTTCAAGAATGATTCAGAGAAACAAGCACGTGGAGTGGAAGGTTTAGCAGGGAGAAGAATTGACACAGGTGCATTAATGTCGATCGCTTTAACGGGTTTATCCGCTCTAACGGGTTTGTCCGGGTACTATGATTGTGTGAGAATTGACGAGGCGATATCGAAATGAGGCTGATAAAAGAAGTATCTGAATGAAGAGTGATGGAAATAAGAGCAAGAACGAGAAAAACGAGAGATATTGCGAGTACAGACTGGCATTTTGGTGTTGAGAATTGTTGAGGGAGAGTTTGAGAATGAGAGCTTGTAAGATCGGGAAAGAGGTGAGTGTGGGTTAATTTGATGGATGTTGGGTGTTGCGGTAAAGATGAGCTGGGAAAGAGAGCAGTCAAAAAAAACATGAAAAGAGAGAATAACGCACAAACAGGTCATTCGCTGCCAAAGAAACAGAAGAAGCATGAAGGTTTAGGAACGATTGAGCAACTTTCGTTCTTGAGGAGAAGAGTGAAGGAGAGATGAGCCCGAAAAGACGGTTCGGATATTGGGCTGAGAGTTTCGCAGAGAGGTGGAGGAGGACACTAGATTTCCCCGCTGATGTTGGACCTGTCACGATAAAGAATTTAACTGGCATTCTCAACTTATTCTCGAAGATTTTGAGAATTCACCCCTTTATTTAACAATAAGGGAGACTGGGAAAGTGTCTAAACAGTCATAATATCTTCTCTCTCCACAAAATCGTCAATCACTGTTTCTTTATGTTTCTCTCTTTCTAAGGATTTGTTTTATTGTTACACTTTCCGAAAAACGGGCCAAAAAATGTTGGGAAAATGGAACCCCCCAAATAAGCACTCTCCTCTTTTTCGAAAATGCTGTCACTTCTCTCAATTTTTGTGGGATCTTTGCTGCTCAGTACGACTCTTACCGTCCCAGGTGTCTACTATGCAGTTAAATCTCGTAAACAAACCGAAGTCAATGTTCCGATCAACTACAATTCTGACACTGATCTTCCTGGCTGCCAAATCCACGAAGGTGTCGGCTGCACCAGCTCAGATGGAAGCATGGATGCGAAACATGCAACCAAACTTTGGAACACTCCCCCACGAAACCACTCTCGTTGGTTGAAGGGATTCCAAGATATGAGCGTTCTGCAAGGCTATGCTCGTCTTCAATACAACGCTGCCCACACTCAATGTGTTGTCACTATTGTCACAAAAACAGCATCAAGTCTTCAGCTCCAATACGGATTCAACGGAACTTTCCAAAGCGCTGCGTCTCGTGTCTTTGACAAGTCTTTCACTGGCCAACTCAAGGTTTCTGTGATTGCTCGCACTGGTGAGACTCTCGTGCTTGATGATATCGACTTTATCTGGAACGCCGCTCCGATCAAGTCTCGACCTGGCGATTTCCGCAATGGCCAGAAGGGTGCTATTGTTGAGATGTTCGGCTGGCCAGATGAAGATATCGAGAAGGAATGCCAAATCCTCGCCGATGCTGGTTATTTGGGAGTGAAACTCTTCCCCCACCACGAACAGGTCATGTCTGTCCAACCGTTCGAAAACGAGCTCAATCCATGGTACTTCATGTATCAACCAGTCTCATATCGTCTCCAAGGCCGTGCCGGAACTCGCGACCAGCTCCGAAAGATGATCAACACGTGCCGATCCGTTGGTGTCCGTGTCTACGCCGACGCTGTTGTCAACCACATGACTGGCAATGGAAATGACGCCAGCTTCCATCGCAATCCAAACTCCGGTTGCACGTACTGGCCACCAAAGAACAGCTCAGCTGGAGAGAACATCAGTCCATATTACACTCCAGCATACACATACGGATACAACGACTGGAACGGAAAGGCAAACAACGCTCTCGAGTTCCCAGGCGTGCCTTACGGCCCAATGGACTTCCATTGCGACAAAGCTCTGAACTCATGGAGTGATCCATATCTCCTCAACACAGGCTGGCTCAGTGGTCTGTGTGATCTGGATACAAGCAAGGATTATGTCAGACAGCGCATTGCTGATTACTTTGTTGATCTCCTCTCCATCGGTTTCTCCGGATTCCGTATCGATGCAGCCAAACACATCCATCCAAAAGATCTTGCTGCCATCTTCGCCAAATTCAAGGCTAACCTCGGAGGGAACATCCCCGAAGATTGGATCACATGGCTTGAGGTGCTGACGGGAGGAGAAGCTTATCTTCTCGTCCGCGACTCGCAATATTCGTACACAACTGGTCTCACTCGTGAAATGAAGGCTGTTGGTCTATCCGACTCTGACATTGAAAAAGTGAAGATCTGGTGGTGTGGATACCCTAACGAGCCAAACAACGATGAAGGCACACTGTCCAGAACAAGAAAGGTGATCCAAAACGACGATCACGATCAACAGAATGATGGCTCGTCCTCCCGTGATATGCACGACAAAGGATGCGTGCTTGTGAAGGGATGTGCCCCAGACAAGCATCGTGCTTACGAAGTCAAGCTCTTCCAAGATCCATACGAAGTGAATGACAACGACAACGAATATCCAATCCGTCTTGTTCTCTCCTCGTATTACTTCCTGAACGGTGTGAAATCGATCCCTGATGGACAGAGCGACTGCTCGCTGTGCAAGGTCACTTGTGAGACATGCAAATCTCGTTCATATGCTCCTGCTTACGTCGCTGGCGCGAAGGCATATGAAGGAGGTGATTACACCCGTGTTCACAGAGATGCTGAAATTATCGCTGCCATGCGTGCCTGGATGAAGATGTAAGAGAGAGAAGTGTGAATGACTCCTGAAGTGGATTCCGATGCATTTGCGTTGTTGAGTCTATCAGTTTGAGTCTTTCGAAGAGTGTCACAATTCTTTCCCACAATACAGTCATTCTGTTTCTCGTTTTTTGTGAAATGGTAGAGGAAGGATCAAATGCCCACACTGAAACTTTTGAACGGCGCTTCCTCGGAAGCTTGGTTATGGACCTTGATGAGGACATTGTCGACGTGAAGCTCAGTCGTGGGCGTCGACTGTTCAACTCTATTAAGGAGTTTGTGACTCGCTACCTCTTCATTCACGAGTCCTACATTCTCCTCACTTCACTCATCCTATCAATCCCACTATTTATTATTGAATCCCACAACCACCATGCAAAGCATCAAAGCTTGCCAACATTTGTTGATGCGTTTTATTTAGCTATTTCTACAATCACCCTCACGGGGTTCTCGTCGATCGATGTCTCCAAGCTTCATCTGTCATCGCAAATCATTTTGTTTTTTCTTATGTTGCTAGGAGGCTCTCTACCTCTCTCTATTGTTCCCATGATCATCCGTAGAGCTCAACTCCACCACACATTGAAGAAACACCGAAGAAGGATCTGGGTCGCAGGAAGTACCGGCCAAGGTTATATTGATCGAATATTCTATGAGGACGATACCAGACATCCCCGCGGAATTCGAGTCCCATACCTCGATCCCGACGGAGCGATGATACCGCTGAAAAACAAACACACGATCATCGAAACCGACAAAATCTCTGAACCTAGGCCGTTAGGGGATTTAGTTCGGGCGACCCCAGATTCATTTTCGTATGAACTGCGATATCTTCCCGTTCCAGAGAATGAGGAAGCTGACAACAACCGAGAAGTGATCGTCCAGCGACTGTCAAATTCCATCCAATCCGACCTGCCCCAAATACGACCTCATCTCAACCAACACATTTTCTCGTATCTCAACCTTTCTGCGGAGACAGAGCCCATTCTAATCTCAGACGAGCCACTGTACGAATCCGTCTACGAATACCAAGCGATGGGGAAGTTGATCAAGGCAGTGATATTGTATTCTCTGCTATGCTATGGCGCGGGAACGCTCATATTCTTCATTTCTGTCTTAAGTTCGTCTTACTTACGCAACCTGCTTGCCTCATCTCACACAAACCCTTTCTTCTTCGCGTTATTCTCTTCTGTTTCGCTATTCAACAACGCTGGCCTCTCAATCATCCCAAATGGCTTCAAAGATGTCGCGGCGTACCCATTAATCACGATTACCATCGGTCTTCTGATCACATCCGGAAATACTCTTTTTCCCCTCCTCTTCCGTCTAATGATGAATTTCTTCAAATCTCGAAGCAAATCAAAGCGACCCATATATCACTTTCTCATGAAGAAGAGCCGTCTCTGCTATACACACATGTTTGAGTCAGTTGAAACCAGACTTCTGACCGTGTTCTGGGCGCTCTTCTTTTTCCTCAATTTCATCTTTATCTGCGCACTGGACTGGAAAAACCTTTATTCTGCTATTCCCGTCGAAAGCCCAATGAGGGGAAAGTGGTTTAGTGTGATTTGTTCAGCATTCGCCTCAGCGGTCAATGTTCGGTCCTGTGGAGGTTCTATTACGCCTGAGGATACGTTCAACAACTGCACTTTGTGGAGCATGATCATCTCCATGTTTTTTGGACCTTTTCCTTTCATACTTGCATTGCAGAGATCAAGACAGGAAGTTGATCACGATGAAGAGAAAAGGCGAAGCGATCTCACAGCGAACATTCAAGAACAAGGTGACCTCGTTCCGCTCCCGGCATATCTCCTCCAAGGCGCTTCAGATATGACTTTCTCTGACGATCAAACCATAACATCAGACTTCTTCAGCATCAATGCCTCAGAAAGCCAAATAATGACATTTAACCGCCCCCAACCTCAATTCCGCATCAGAAAGAAGCGTTCGAACAAAACAAAATGGATGATCGCCGTTCGATACTTCCTGAGATTCTTCGAGGCCCAACAAGACAACCCACAAGTCCGCGATGTGATTATGATCTTTGTCTGCGTGATGGTTGTGTCGATGATTGAAAACAAGCGGATTAGCACGGGCGAAGTGCGGATGATGTCGATTTTGTTCGATCTTGTCAGTGCTTACGGCAATGTTGGGCTGTCGTTGGGGTTTGCGTCGATTGGATCTGTCAACGCTCAGATGAAGACGCTGTCACAGATCGTGTTCGGTTTTGTGATGTTTCGAGGTGTGAAAACGCGTTTTTTTCCTTTTTGGATTTCTTCTTCGTTGAGGTCTTCCTCTTTTTTGTTTTGAATTCTCGTTTTTGATCGTTTTTCATCATTTTTCTGTCGATTTTCAGGAAAACATCGAGAAATCCCGTCGAATTTGGACAATGCAATTGACTTCCAACATTTTATGAACGTTCCAGTTCCCTTTGAACACATCATCCACTCCCTTGACAAAATCGGAATGGTATGTCATCTCCTCCCTTCTTCTTCTCCTTTCTCCATTCTATTCATCCACTCGCCATGATTCTCTTCCTCTCTCCTATCTTCTCTTCCTCTCTCCTTCCTTTCTCCCCTTCAATTCCCACCCACCCCTCTTTTATCTCCTCTCTCATCCATCTCATTCTTCCCTCCCTTCAGGTCCTTGCTTCTCGTCATCGAAACAACCCTTTCCAAACCGTCCCATCCAATCCACCGCAAGCTCCTGCTCCCGTTCCTCCCAAACCACGCACACGCCATCGCCGAGAACACGCTATTCCTCAACAACGAGGAAGGATTCATTCGAACTTCTTCCAGCAGCCAATCATCGAAGATCATGACGAGGAGACGGCTCCGTTGATCACGAGAGAGATCTCGGGGAGTTTTTCTTGATTTATGAACTGTTAATACTCACACACTGTTAATTTAGCTGAAAAAGCATGAAATCAAGAATGATATTTGAATAAACACCTGAAAGATAACTTACACTCAGAAAGGAAGATCAAGCCCAAAACATTACAAATAAGAGTGTGACGAAAGAAGCGAAACAATCGAGTATAATCCCTCCCGTCGTGCCATACTAAGTGCCGTAGTCCCATTCTCCTTCGCATAGCCCACATTCAGACTCTGAAACTTGAGAATCTCTTGAACGATCTCAGCGTCCTTCGAGTTCACAGCAAACATCAAAATCGACCCATGGGAATCAAACTGGTTGATGTTAATCAACTTCTTCTCCATCGCGATGGTCGCTTCTTTGGAATTGAGAAGTCCAAGCGCACGTGCTCGATCGAGATGCTTTCGGAGATGCTGGAGAAGTGGGATGGTGTGATTGTTGTCTTTCCTTTCCACTTTCAAACAATGAATGAGATCTTGTCCATCACAGAGTCCAAGTTCGCAAGTCCCATCTTCGTTTTTCAATCCCTCTCTCCTCTCAGCCTCACTTACAATCCGATTCACTTCTGTCGGTTTCGATAATCCAATCAACGATCGAATTGGACTGCAGAACACTCCTTTCGCATTCATTCCTCCCGTCAGAGACACACACGGATTCGTCAACATGAATGTTTTGGTGAACACGATGTCTTTGTGAAGACCGACCATCAAGGGTGTCATTCCGGAGTGGTCGAGAATGGAGAATGATGGGCAGTTGTGAGGCTTCGGAAAGTGGAACGGCAGAGTGATTGGATGGAAGTGTGTTTTGTTGTTGGAAGGCAGTGAAGCGTTGAATTGAGAGCGAAGGAGAAGACACGGACACGTTCGGAATGGCTTGATATCAGCTTCCCTCATCATGAACTCCTCAGCTTCCGAATACGGCAGAAATGGGTTTGAAACCAACACGACACGTTCAGCTGTGCCATCCTTGTCTTCGTCTGACTCCAAAACCGAGAAAAGATGATGGTTGAGGAAAGTGAGTGGGTCGAAGGGTGTTTCGCCGCAGAAGGAGCCTCGAGTGTCCTTTTTATGGACACATCCGCCTTTCTCTGCCCTTAATTCATGGATGATTGGAGTCAGAATGGAATGTGATCTCAATTTCGTTGCTTTTGACGAGTGTTCAATTGGTGGTTGTGGGATTGGCTCAATGCACTTTTCCCAATCGCTGCTGACTTGCTTCTTTTGAATTATGATCCGACCCGTTTCAAATTCTCGTGAAGGAGTGAAGTTGAAAGGTGTGTCGTTTGTCTGAGACTGACAGAGAAAGAAGAAGAAGGACAGAATCATCGGAGCATGCGGTGTCACCGTGTGGTGAATTGGTGTTCTCCCTTTCTCATCTCTTGTCTGCCAGTTCAGCTCTGTGTTCGATTCCCGCTCGCTCCATTTTGTGTTTTGGAGAAGTTCGAACAGTTTCAGGAGGTATGTCTGTCGATCTGAGATGTGGCTGGTGACGAGATCGCTCAGAAGAGATGAGACGAACGAAGAAGTGATGGAAGAATGGGAGAGATCGAACACCATCCAATCATCCGCCGATTCGGAGGTCGTTGGAGTGGAGGAGAGAGTGGACAGAGATGACGCGATGTCTGAATCGTCCCAAACATACAGACGATTGTTGATTTCGCGATCTTGGTCGAGATTCCTGATTTCGTTGAGTTGTGAGTGAGTGTACAAGAACGCTTCTTTCATCGATCGATGTGAATGGATCTTGGAGTTCTTTGTGTCAAACACAACTCTGACATCTCTTCCCTTCCCCTCTCCTTCCTTTCTTCCTTGCGACAGCACTCCCAGAACGAACGTCACAAGGGGAAGGCTGTTTGAGAAAAGAATCTGTCTGAACACTTCACTGTCATCGAGAACAAGTTGGAGAAATGACTTGTGAATGTGTTGGAGTGGAGTGAAGATGAGTGGATGTGTCAGAAGAGCTTGGACAATCGGCGTGACGACAGGGTGATCGATCCGACACGCATCAATCACATCCACAATCACTGAATGGACAAACGACAAACAGAACGAGAATGTTCTTTGCGTGAACGGATTTTTCGCGTATTGCAGAAAGAGGGTTATGTTGAAAGGGGTTGGGGGAATTCTGGAGCGTTCGAATCCCCCCATGTTCAAGTTTTGCAGATCCAACAACGGCTCGTTTGGAGCGATCGTTTCAATCAACTCTTCGTCGTTCATCATTTCCTTCGATTCCTGTTCTTTCCGCTTGTTTTCCAGCATCTGACTGATCTTGTCGAACCCCAATCCATTTGCTAGCATCTCTGCTGTCAAGAACCTGAAATCTCTTTTCTTGTCGTCCCACTCAATATAGAACGGATGCCACACCAATACTCGATCATCGTTGAGAAGAGCTTCCACGACTTTTTCGCTTCGAGCAAGAACAGCAGAGGCCAGAGGTGGACAGACAGCGGGATGATAAACAAACTCTGTGCCGATCAGTGCCTCGCGAAGGAGAAGTTGGAGTTTGTGGTCGTTCTCTTCATTCAGAGCTGATGCATGGTCAGCTTTGATTCTGTCGAGAAGGGTTGCTTGAGAGCTGTTCTGGGCGACGAATTGATTCAATTCTCGAGCTCGGTTTGTGTCGGAAGAATCTACACTGAATTTGTTGGGATTGATTGATGTAAATTGGAGAAGTTCGATGGCACAATCATCGAATTGACGATCAGCAGCGAGAGAGAGCACAGTCGCTCCAAGCACACATTCATTCGGATTGATTCTGATCCCAAAATGAAGCGAAGTGTCAGGTGACGTGAGTGGAGTGGGCGTGTTTGACACCGACTCGCTAGTTTCCTCATCTCGCTCCAAAGAGCTCTGTGTTGTCAGAATCGTCATCGACTGTACACGCCATCCAGCTGACAGCGAATATACAAGTGGTCGAGTGAAGCTATTCGAAATATAAAAAGAAAATCGCTTTTTTGTGATCTTATATCGATCAGGATTGAAGAATGCCGCCTTGTCTCTTGCGAGTTCTCTCATTTTGGAAATCCGTTCGAGTCGGGCCCTCTCTTTCACACGAAATCGTTTCAAATATTTCTGAACTTTGAGACGGGTGTGATCTGACATCTCAGACGAGTCAGAGTCAGCCGAAAACGAGATTTCGTCCGAGCTGTGGTCCTCCCTTGCGAGTGTCGATGCGACATGAGGGAAGTGGGGAGTGGTTGGAGGGAGGACCCGTTGGGACGCGAAGACAGGAACAGCTTCGTCGCTTGTTTGGGAGTATTCCCGCGCTTCGAGCTCATCTGAGTCGAACAATCGAAGGAGACGGATCGCTTCAGAATTGTTGGTCGCTGTGGCAGTGTAAAGAGGAGGAATCAGAAGAATCGGGACATTTGGTTTGTGGGAGAAGGAGTGGGATGTGATTTCTTGTGATTGGGGGACGGAAAGGAGGGATTTGAGGTAGTTTCGATATCTGACTCGTTTCTGATTGCTTTGTTCGTTGTTTTCATCTGAATCGCTGTTTGTCTCCTTCACATCTCGAACATCAAACAGCGCAACCACACGTCTTGTCTTATTCATCAATTGTGGATTCAGAATCGGTCTGTGGGCCTCGTCATCCACTTCTGATTTCATCTCTTCCTCACTCTCCTCATCCACCCCGATCTCGGAAGTTTCTCGGATGGGAGACGGTTGCTCTGACGGCGATTGGACAGACGATACCGATTCCGAGCTTTCTTCTTGTCGACGCTGTTGTTCTCCATTCATCGCGGCCATCAGCATCTCAAAGATCGAACCCACATTCGTTGATGAGCTTGAATCAGAAGACAAAGACGAAGACGAGGAAGATGACGTGTCATCAGAAGTGTCTGAGACGGATGTCACTCCCGAGTCGTCTCCATTCACCAATACTTGTGCTTCAGGAATTGGAGTGGGTGCTTCATCAGGCGGAATGACTCGTGTTCGGCGTTGTCGAGTTGTGAATCGCTTCGCTCGATCGATGCTCTCAAACGAATTCTTTCCAACCGAACTCGTCTCTGCCACGGTCACCCGACGAAAGAACGACAGAATCGGAAATGTTGTGATTTGTCGTTTGTCTGTTAGACCAGCGTTCAACTGTCTCAACAGCACCGGATCGGTCTTGGTGCCAGCCAAATGACCCTGATTTAGACCCAACACCGCGCCATCGAAATTCTGTGTGGCTTCAGGAAGAACTGGCTGTGCTCGAAGGAGTGGATTGGTGCTTTCTGTCAGAACGATGAGACGACGGCCAACTGCGCCGGCGATGTGTGCGGAAATGATTTGGAGTGGTTCTGTGATCATGTGAGGGCGTTTGAATGAAGCGGATGAGAGGGAGAGAGAAGGGGACAGAACAACATCTCGTCCGATCGAGAAGAGAGGAACGAACGACGCTGATGGAAGTGTTGGAATGTTGAGTAATTTTCGTTGTTGGAAGTTGTCAGTGAATCGGAGTGTGGAGAGCCGAAGATCAGCTCCCTGTTCCGGATTCGTCCACGATTGCGTCAGAGACACGAGTGGATCGTCGTGTACACTTTCAGTTGGATCAGAGAGGATGCTTTTGAAAACCGACGAAAGTGATGGTTTTGTTTGTGTTTTGGAGAGAAGGAACGTGTCCAGACCGAACGCTGTGCTGAGATGCGTGTCTCTCGACAATTCCGAAGAATAAGAAATGCCTCGGATGGGATTTGAAGGCTCCAGAAGCCAGGTTGGAAGGGAGTGGTGTGGCTGGATGAGACAAGATGTCCTTTCGATCTGCCCACCCACTTTCTGATCGAACGAGAAGTCCACATTTGTGGGTTTCATCACAGCGACGAAATCTCGACTCGCCGCGGTTGGATCATGGGCAAATTTGGATTTTTTGATGGCTTCGAATAAATCAACGTGGTAGCCATCAGGAATGTGTGTATCAACTCGTTTTCCAACAAAATTGCCATGTTCGTCGAATTGGACGAGATCGGACGATCGGACCGGTTTTTTTATTTTCCCCGTTTCGGTGTCCATTTCCCTCAAAACATCAACAGGAAATCGAATGGCTGGGAGAGGGAACAAAACAGGGTCTTGTGGGGTCGGTTTTAGCAGAAATAGCTTCAGCCCACATGTCACGTCAACGAGTCTTGTTATGGGGAGAGTATGGGAATCAAGAGAGATGGAAAGAGGGATTATGTAAGAGGGGGACACAGGACGAGTGTTTTGGTCAATTCGACGAGGATTTGGGGGTGTGAGGGAGGCTGGCGGCTGATTCCGAAGGAAATCATGACGGATGGGACTAACTGGATCAGGAGCGAGTAACGAGGAATTTGGACTGTATGCAGGACGAGAAAGGAGTGGTTGGGAAGGCGGGGATCGAGTGAAGATGGGCTGGGAAGGCGGAGTCATGGAAGGGGAGAGCCGGAAGAAACTTGGTGATGGGGAGAGTGATCTAGCTGCTGAACTCCGATTTCGACCTTTTTGCTGAAGTAGAGCAGCTGTAACAGTATCAACATTGAGAGCAGGGAAGTGTTCCAGGGATGAGATGGCTTGCGTGGGGATGAAATGTGGGCTGAAGTCGTGTGGGTCGAAATGGAGGTCTGGTTTCTGGGTGAGGATTGCTTCAACAATATCTGTATGGTTTCTGCTCAGAGCAGCGTGGAGAGGTGATTCGACCAGTTTCTGGTTGAGGATGATGTGCGTTGATTCTTTCCCACAATTCACCTTCAGATCGGCTCTTCGGAGCAAAATACGGACAACATCAACAGAACCATAACAACATGCGATGTATAAAGGGGAGATTGAAAGTTTCGGTTGAGAGATCCCAGTGTTGACATCGAAGAGTGGATCTGACACGAAATAATTTACAAATGGTAGAACAGAATATGCGCATGCATAGAAGAAGATAACATGGAGGTCGATGTCTGTGTTTAAAAGATCGACCAACGAAACCTTTCGATTGTTCGACGAGCATCGGAGGCATTCCCGTTCGTATCGAAGTGTTGTAACAAGTCGATATGGGGGCTGGTTTTCTTGTTTTTTGGAAGATGTGATGGGTTGATCAACTGGGGTGGTTGAGACGTTGTCAAATAAGTTTTGGATCGTCTCAGAGAAACCGTTGAAGATTGAGCAGTTCTGATTTCTGAAACAAGCGCATTGATATTGGAAATGACCAACACAGACAACTGTATGTCCCAAATGGCAGTGTTGAACACAACTGGGACAGATAAATCCGGAAATCGAGGAAAAAGCTGGATCTTGATCGAAGATGGGAGGATTGAGGGATTGTGTGTGATAATGAGGGGAATTTGAATACGACAGACACGATAAGCAGACATATGCATCAGATAATTGAGGTGATTGCGAACATGACGTCAGAGATGAACAGAAATGTGATTGTTGCTTTGGGAAGAACGGATGGCGTGCGAACGCTGAGACGACAGTAAGACGTTGATAATGCAGGAACATGAACATAATCAACGGATTGACGACAGCAGGGAAGATAATATCAGTTGTAAGTTTCGCTGGAAGGGTGTTCAGGTTGGTCTGTAACATGAACATTTCATCAACAAACCGATCGAAATATTGCGAAAATTGAAGACCCACTGGATTTTCATATGGTTGAATTGGCGATGGTTTGCTAAGATTCTGGTCATGATACTCTCCAGATGTCACAAACGCAATGTTGAGATCGTTTGGAGGTTGAGATTGCGCATGTGACAGATAGAGATTTGCTTTGGCAAGCTCAAAGTATAGTGTCGATGGATGGGGATTCATGGGGTAGAGAGATGTCTTGATATATCCTTCAACAGAATGATGGACTCGGACTGATCCACGTGTTGTGTTGACGATGCTGGAGCCACTATGATCACCGCACACACAAGTAAATTTGGTAGTCTGTCCATGATCGATGATTTGATGACCTTTGTGGCAGTAGTGAATGCATGCTTCACAGAGATCGGAGAAAATGTTGCATGTGGCGCAGCCAAAGGTCTTCTTCTCCTGATTATCTGCTGAATGATAAGTATCAAATGAACTAAGACAATAAGCATCGAAATGAGAGAGAACAAACGATCTTTCTGTCATCAGTTGGTTTGGATCCCCTGGAAAATGGCAACTATTTCCAAAGAAAGGGCAGATCACTTTCCTCATTTTCATTTGACTTTTTTTCTCGAAACATAACAATAATCTTGATCTCTGCACTGATTTGGTAGGATTGTGTGACAGACAACAGAAACGGACCGTTTGATTACGAAGATTGCGATTCGATATTGTTGATCGGACCCATTACGTCCGTCAATTGACAATTGCCCACAAAACAGGTCAGTTTGACGTGAATCGATCCATTTATCGGAATCTGCTCTTCAGATCTCATTCAGCTTTCATCTTCACACCTCTCTTCAGATTTCGGCGAGATTTTTCGGTTGAGAACAGCCGTGTTATCAACGGTCAATTTATGTTGTCTGTCACACCATCCTACCAAATCAGTGCAGAGATCAAGATTATTGTTATGTTTCGAGAAAAAAAGTCAAATGAAAATGAGGAAAGTGATCTGCCCTTTCTTTGGAAATAGTTGCCATTTTCCAGGGGATCAAAACCAACTGATTTACGAGAAGAAATGATGATTAAGGGGTGAATCGCCTCAACACTCAAAACGACCTCAGGAGCTCAACAAAGACCAATATCAAAACAAGACAGTCAATGAAACGTGAAAATGATGACAAAATCAACAGACGTAATCTCATGGGACGATCCGATGATCAAAGATCCTAAATCACGGTGAATAAGCCGTAAAACCCACAGATGTCCCAGGCTCTGATCCCTGTATTATATGAATGGTGGGAGTGGTCGTTGAGTTATATGATTGCTGCCCAGGTGTTCTTACAGGCGTGGAAAGCGGCCTTGAACTGATCGTCCTCTCATTTACTTTAGGAGTGGAAATGGCGATGTCTTGAGCGTTCTGGACGACCGTGTCAGCATCATCAGCGTGATCTCCTCCGATAGATTCAAGAAGATGATACATGTCAGATGAGAGAACCGAAATGTGTTGGGATTTTTCGTCGATTTTTTTGATCACGTTGTCCGTGCCGGAAATGGATTCTAGATCGCGTCGGATGTCTGATAAGTCCAGACCGACCACTCCTTCCCACACTTCGTTGAGTTTTTCCTCAATTTTGTTTAGAGTGTCTTTCGTTTGATCATTCTCGAGTTGGAGAGTGGTTAGCATTTGTTCGTAATCCTTCGCAAATTGCACGTGTTGGGGCTTCTTTGTTGACGAGGAAACAAGCTGTGAGAAGGTCAACGGTTGACCAAACTGCGTGAAGGCGATCGCGGCCAAAATGTTTGTAGAACGAAGATATAGTGATAAAAGAGAAAGATATCAAACAGCGCGAGATTGGACAGTCTCTGGTTGATACGCTGGTGTTTGAAGTTGTTGCGGGGTCGCTGTCAAAGCGAAGTCTTCTGAACGTGCTGAAATGATTGAAATCCAAACTTTGTGTCTGTTCGGTCTCCATTCGTAATGTCTCAATGATTTTGTCTTTTATCTTGCACTTCCTGGTTAGTTCTTCCACAGCGGTTTTTTGGAGAGAGGCTTCCACTTGCAGTGTTTGGACAACCTACGAAGTGTTGAGAGGGGAAAGTGGCCATACTTTGTTCAAGCGTGTGTTTTCACGCAGCAGGAGGTCTGAATTCTCTCCTTGGTATTCAAGTTCCTTTGTCAGACGTTGGTTTTCGACGGTGAGGTTGGTAAGCGTTTTTTGGATCTGAGAAGGGAGATGGAGATAGAAATAGAGCAGAAATGTGACATACATCACCCTTGGCTACATTAGTCTTGCTTCCCGTGTCAGCGACTTTAGTTTGTGAAAACTTCTTCCTGACGAAGGGGAAATGAGTATAATGACAGTAAAACTCGAAGCATGTGACAAACATATCCTGCTCATGAGCTAGTCTTTCTCTGAGCTCTTCAATTTCTTCCTATATGTGAGAAAAAAGGATTGGTAAGTTTAGCGGATGAATCAGTTGTTAAATACCATAAATCTGGCTCTTTCCTTCTCTCGAATCGCTTGAAGGATTGACAATTTCTTTTCAAGAAAAGCCTACAGTCATTAAGGAAGAAATTTCAGGTCGAGAGGAGGTGAAAATGAAGATGAGATGGTATGCCTTTTCCCCGAGGTCATTTCGCAGATTTGTGATACATTCGTCCTTTTCACGAATATCGAGCTTCAGAGTATTGATGGTCTCCTCCATATTAGATTGAACGAGTCGGGCTGTTGAAGTCATGGATCTGGATGACCCATTGAGAGACGATTTCAATGGGAGGATCCTCATTTTCTCACTTTTGAAGACAATTCAAGCTCGTAGATCATTCAAGGATCGTAAAATTACTTTAAGAGAAATGAAGGAAGTGTGTCGGGAGAACGACTTTGTTGTTTGGTTGACAGTTCCCGGTCGTTGTCCTCGTTTTCACTGAATCACTTCTTTTTCGAGATGGAAGCTCATTGCTGCCTTTTCTGTCATGTGGAGGATTCATGATCATGTTTCTTTTGTGTTACTGGGCTTGTGACTTGATACAGTCGAAAAGAAACACTCGATTGATTAAGATCATTTCATGTGGTTTGGATCAGAATCGGATCGGTCATCCTTTACTTAATGACACTTAATTCCAACTACAACACTCAAAATCCCGTCCAACCCTTCTCTCAAAATGCACAGGGTGATCCGACTCCTCTGTTTCTGAGAATCGATCCAGATATCATCGGGCGTGTTTATGATCGCTCAGATGTGTTTCTGTCACTTGTTGGATTTGTGAAGGAAGGGAATGATCTTGATGACAAAGCCACTAAACAGGCATGCGCTGTGCTTCGAGCATATACCCCGAAAGACGAAGAAACAAACATGGATGCCTCTTGTGTTCTCTACGACCTCGTCCCAACAGACCCTGATTCATGCTCTGGTTTCACCAAATCTATTCTGCCACTCCTCGCGTCCTGCAACGAGAAGCTGATCAAGGCCACATTGAAGCTTCTCAGTCGAGTTCTTTTGGAGGCCACTGCGGATGAGCTCTTCTCCTTCATCGCGTCTGGATTCTTCTCTCTCCTCCCAAAAGCATTCTACGAACAGGAAATGCATCTGTTGACCCAACCTCGTCTGTACCTGATGCAAATCGTGAACTCCTTCCACCATCTTTCACATGTAGATACGACGTCGAGAATCTGCGAAAGCAAAAGTATTTCGAGGGACTCCTTCAAAGAGATCTTTATCACCAAATATCTCGACCCCATAAAGCCATTTCTGGAGTTCATCTGCAACAATCGTCGTCGAATCATCGATTCTCCGAATTCTACTCGTTTCTCGTTGTATCTTGGACAGATTCTCAAATTCTCGGTGCGACTTGAAGTGGCGAAGGAGTTCGAGCTGTTGTCGTCGTTTGCTCTGACTTACACCGACTGTCTTCCTCACTTTGAAACAGACTTCGTGATAGTCTATCTTCTTGAGAGTGTGATCTATGGAATCAGGTACTGGCGGAAGGGCGGTCCAGCTGGTCAGAAGCTAATAAAACAAATGCTGCTCAAACTGGGCAAAGAAGGCGTTTCCGATGAGATCGAGCTCCAAGTCCGATACAGCCGTTTTCATATTTTTTTGAAGCGAGATGTCTTCTTTGGTGATCACCTGATGCACTGTTTGGGTGGGAATGTTCCATTTTGAGCAGAATGAGATGAAGAATTGGTTCCAAACACGATGACTGCATGAAAGAATTTTTCCTTCGTTTAAATCGAAGCCACAGCCTGACTATTCACTTCACTGCGACATTTCCTTTTTTGATCGTTGAACTTGATTTTCATGGAATGCGATGAAGAACATTACTACCGAACAGACACCTGGGCAAAAATTTGACAAATTAGACACTTTGGTTTGATCAATCTGAGATGCTTTAATCGGAGGTGTAATGTGTCTCAATTGTCTTCCATCACATTTTTCGACTCATTGAACCACTTTTTTTGGATTAGATCTCTAGGATGGAGGTGTTGGGAATGGGTTGTGAAAAAAGAAATCCATCCTCTATCTTCTATGGTGTCGTCCATTCGGCCTCCAAAATTGACCATAGTTAGATAAATCCTGACTAAAATGATTCATGATACACATCTCACTTCTACACAATGTAGAACCTCTCAAAGAAAGAGACGAAAACCAATGCCAGAAAACAGCGGCTCCCAAGAGAATCTGAGCCAATTCTTGGATTGAAAAGGCCTTGTAAACATTTCTTCACTCACTTCACTCGATTTCATGAATAAAAAATTTCTCCGGTTTTTGTGAAAAAGAAACTACTGTCTAAATTGTCAAAATTTTGCCCACCTCTTCGAAACTTAAAATGTCCCAATAATTTTGAAAAGAGCCAAAACACTATGGATGGTTTCACTTTTTTTATTTTTCTCCAAATTCTTAAAATCACTCAAATATGATGGAAAAGGGGTTTGTTTCGAAATTGAGCTTCGATCGTGACGAGAAACGACACTTTTTTGAAACGCCAATTTAACACATTTATTGTTTCAAAAACAGATGAGAGAAGATCATGAGGTGAAACAATGTGAAAAAAGAAGGTTCTACAATGGAGAGTACGGATAAGATGTATTGTGAAGAAATAGAGGCAAAATACTCAATAGTCTCGAAAATGCTCTATTGCACTTGAATTATCAGTTGAAATTAGATTTCTGCATGAACCCAGGAGTACAAGTATTTTTTCTTGAATTGGACACATGTTTGCACCCATCTGGCAAGATCATCATCGATCGTGTCCTGAACACTCCTTTCCTTTGTCTATCTGAAATTATGAGAGATAATTGAGAACAAACAGGTTTTATATGTCTGTTTGACACTGGTGAAGAGACATTGGGACATCATTATCTTAATCTCCAAGAGTAACCGTCATGGAAAAAGAGAATCCGCTTTCAGGTGCTACGAGTTTCAAAGAAAGTGAAAAGAGCACACCCGATCTTCACACATGTGACTTGATGTATATCGATCTGAGTGGAACGCAGTTTATCAAAGGTGGAGCAGTGAGGTCACAATGAAGGTTGGAGAGTCAGTGCTTGAAAAGAGGATGTGTAGAAACGAAGTTTTGAGAGAAGATATCCGTGGAGATTGAGGACTTTAATCTGTTCCTGGAACAAGAATAGACAGAATTTGATAGAAAGACCAGTGAAACGGATGGATTCTTTCAAAATTATTGGGACAAATATCGACAAACGAATCTTGATAATAGATGCACAGCGCAAATCTGACGGCATGTGGGATGTCGGCGAGTGACTCTGGTTGTTTCTGGCCGTCCACAAATAGAACGAGGGTGTGTCTGTCCATGTCCAACTCAATCGTCACAACTGAGTTGTCTTCTGGTTGTTGATTTCCACCTGCGATCCTCTTCCCATTTTGATAAACATCTCCCCAATTCAACACAAACACAGAAGACCCTGACTGAGAGAGAAGGTTGTTTTCTTTGGATTGTTCGAGTTGGGACGAGTCGATCACACCAAACACTGGAAAGATGAATGAAAAGAAAGAAAGAGACCGTGCCAATCGTACTCGTCACATCGGATCGACAATCTCCACACTCCTCGCGTGATTTCGTCAGAGAAACACGATTTGTGTTTATCCACGAGACTTGTGATTCGTCGTCCTTCCTTCCGATAGTGTCTTGGATCCCAAAATGTGATTGCATTCTCGGGATCAACACCACCTCCAATCCACTTCACATCCTTCGCTGCATCTGTCACCTGTGCATCCACTGCCTCCTCTGTCGAGTGTGTTGTGTTCAGCTTGTCGTTCAATCTCGTCTCCATCGGTACAGACTCTCCCAGCTTCCGAGTCAGCTCAGCAATCGTCTGCTGCATCTGTATCTTTTCCCTCGCGTGATCTTTCGTTTCAGTTTCGAGTCGGGCAATCGTGTTGTCTCGCTCTTTGAGCTGTGCTTGAAGCTGGTCAACTGTCCGTTTTGAATAGTCCAGTTCCTCGCGGATGAACTGTGAGAGCGGTGTTTCCTCTCCCAAAATCGATGAAAGTCGGCCAGACCGAATCAGCTCCGCAGAGGAGAGTCGTTCCTGGGGATTCTGAACGTGGGAGGGAAGATGGTAAAACGAGAAACGAGTGAGAAGACAGAAGAGAGAGATGAGAAGGAGGAAATCACACTTTGCTCAAAAGAAAGCACAGCAGAGCTTCAACAGACTTTGGGATCTTCACTTTCTGGCACACTGCCTGAACATCAAATGCCTTCACGCTTTCTGCAATCTCCACTGCATTTGTTCCCGAAATCCACGACTGCCCGGTCAACAATTCAAGAACAATCAGCCCAAACGCCCACATGTCTCCTGCCTGCGACCCATGAACAGCATTCCCTCCAACAGCAAACATTTCAGGCGCCCAGAACTGCATCGTCCCACACTCCGCCGAATTCCATGTCTTCTGAGTCCCAACTCCAACCACTCCTCCAAAGTCCCCTGAAACAACAAATCACAACAAATCACAAAAAAACAGATGAAAAATGTCAAAAATCAACATACCCAGCTTCGCTCGTCCATCATGACCAATCAGAATATTCGATGGCTTCAGATCTCCATACACCTCATTTCGAGAGTGCAGAAACCCCAGCCCAGCCAACACGTCTTGCAGAATTCTGAACACCGTCTGAACGTCGAAAAGAACAAGCATGGAAAAAAGAATCAGAAGAACACAACATGAACAAGGAGAAGAAAGCAATACTACGCGATCTATCATCGTCCCCAGCTTTCGTGCTTCCGAAATCCGATCCGCCAACGAACATGAGCACAGCTCCAGAACCACAAAGTGTGCTGTCCCTTCCTCGATCACTTCCACAAGTTGAACCACATTTTCGTGTTGGTTGTGTTGCAGTTTCGAGATTTCATGCTCGTTCTTGTTGAAATCTGCTTCCGATGTGAACGGCAGCACTTTCATCGCAAAATGTTCATCCGATCCCGTTTTCAATACTTCATACACTGACCCAAATCGACCCTGGCCCAGTGTTCGGATAAACTTGTCTGACAAGCATCAGAAGATGGACAAGAAGCGATGAGAATTGAGATGGTGAAGGCAAGCATGTAAATTGAATATAAAATGGAGACAGAGAAGGAAGGTGCACACATGGTTCGGGAACTTTCACTTGGAACTGTTTTTTTGCCTTCGGTAGAGCTGACATTCTTCAGAACTTTGCGAACAATGGTCAGATCAGACTTTGACGATCAAACAAAACTTTCGGAGACATAGAAAAGAGGGGACCATGGTTTCAAATCGTTCTGCAAACAGTAAAACTGTTCTTCTCGTCCTCTTTGTTTCCAGGCCCATTCTTCGTTTCACAGATATCCCACATCTTTTTCTTTGAGTAAATGTCAACTTTGGTGTCCCTCAGATTGTCTTCTCCCCATTTTACTTTCGTCTTCCCGTCTCTCGGTCATCCATCCTCATCAATCAGCTCAAAAATGGACGCACATTTCACACAAATCGTTTCGTCAGTTTTTTCTCAGAATGAGATTCTTCATGGAGGTAATGTTCGGATCGTATCCCAACATCTTCATCTTGAAGGAAACACCACTCCATTCATGCATCCTCGCTGTCTGGAAGCGAGAAACCAATCGATTCAAACCGACATCCAGCAATCCTCTCCGAACACCCTCAATCAGTCCACATTCGTTGGATGCCGTTTCAATACATCTCTTTGCATGGAGAAGTTCGTTTTCCATGTTATTTGGCGGAAGGATGGCATAATTGAAGTTGACTCGTCTTCGCTTTGGGTGTCAGAATGTGCTGTGCTGTCGGAAGGGTCGCTGTCGCCATTTGGGATTTCGGGAGGAGGAGGATGCAGCATGTCGTCGATTTCAATTCTGTCGTCGAAGTACTCAGGCTCGAGTGAACGAGTGATGTCGCTGCCTCCTTTGACAAGCCTCACTCTGCCATCCAAACATGAGCCGACCCATCAAGACATCTCGAAGGACACTTTTGACACTTCGATGAATGCTGTGCATGGATCAGGAGTGTGTCTGTCCTCGATTGATCTTGGTCTCAGAACTGGCCCGCTGTTTGACTTTGGGGTGCTGAATTCGCTTTATGATGCTGTCCCCTCAACGATGATCTCGCTCACTCACTCTTCGTTCCGAAATATGTCCAATGTCGCTCCCGAAACAACACGCCAACAATTCGCTCAAACTTGTCAGATTTTGGAGTCGTGTGTAGTGGACGACAGCACAAACCATTTTTCAGGGACAACCACTGCGTATGTGAACATGTGCAGGTCGTTCCTTGCCTCGAATTCGTCATTCTCGAAATGTTCATCAAATCTCGCTCCATCCGACGACCATCCAATCTCCACCCTCAACCATCGAACTGGAACTGATCTCATCGACATTGCAAACGGCATGGATGGGCAGGATGTCGACATCACTCGCTGCCCCTTCACTCACACGACGAGCTCAACGAACCCTTCCGCCGTTCATTTTGCTGCACAGCCGAGAACACCAAAATCGACGCGTGTCCTTCTTCGATTGCAGTGGAACCTCAGGCTGGGCAGGTGCTGTTTGCTCATCCACAGATCACAGACAACACTCCATCTCGTTCTCGTTGTGTGTCGTTGTCCACTGCATGACCTCCGCTGACAATGGGGGATTCCCGTAAGTATAGCTGTACTTGAAATCTGACAAGCGATGCCGTTCACAGTGTCGTCTTATCTCTCGATTGTGATGGGATTGTTCAAGATAAATTGTCGATTCTGGTGAAGACTGGAAGCACCGACCGAACACTCTCATTCACCACGGATCGCTCAACCAACCCAACACGCTCGCCTCCTTTCGCTATTCTTCCGTCAGACGAGGCGAGCGTGAAAGAGGAGAAGGAGGAGGGAAGCAGACAGCAGTCGTCGATCTCACCATCATTTATGTCATACATGGCCGTTCTTCAAACCTGTCCTCCTCATCCGGGTACAGTTGACATCATCATCAGGCCTTTAAGGAATATGCCTTTTCGAAGTTTTCTGCCTGAATTGTTACATCCATTGCTATTGGCGAAAATGAGGAGAGCATTGATTCAATCAATAATTGCTGTTCTTTGATTCATCAGATAAAAAATTACTCAAATCGCATGAATAGACTGGATCGGAGTCGCTTGAGCCACATCACTTCAACAGACTTGTCGCTTCCACCAGTCGTGATGGCGAGGCAGAGAGGAGAAGGGATGTTGATGAAGAACCTAGGCTGTTCCACATCGTCCACAAATAGTCGAGCTTCTCTCGTCCTCATGTTCACTCGAATTGCTGCTATCTGCCCAACCGTATCACACTTCTTGTTTGTGCCAGCTGGAACGATTTCGATTCTTGAAGCCCACATGTTTCCTTTCCAAAGCACGAAATCACCACCTATTGGATTCGTCCAAGCTGAACACATATTGTGCGTGGCATCTTCAGGAAGCGGATATCCGAGAAAGCCAAACACTGAAAAGATGAGAAGAGAGAAGAACACACTCACATTCACGAAAGTGCTGTCACTCGCTCTGATTTTGAGTTCCCACTCTCCCTCGTAGATCGGCTGTGTGAATGCTGTTCTCCACGGATGGCCTTCTGGAGTGTCGACGATTTGTGTGAGAGTGGTTGGAGTGAGTCGGTGAGCAGTTCTGTCGAGGATTTGGAGTGAATTTGTTCCAACCCAAATCGGAAGATTGACCAATTGTTGGTGCAAGTCGGTTCTTTCACTTTTGATTCGTTCATTTTTGAATCGCAAATTTTTGTGTTCAATATGCGTATTTTGTTGAAGCAATGTCTGAATCTATCTCAATATGAGAAGTAAATGGAATATTCTGAGAAAGTGAAGTGATAGTCAGATAGTTTGGGGAAAAAATCGACTTTCTGTCTCAGAGGAAAAAACAGTGTGTTTCTGCTCCATCGCACATAGTCCGTCGATCCCCTACAGTCTCCCGATCCCCTACAGGGTACATCCATGCCCGAGATTTCATGCTCGTTCTTGTCGTAATCTTCCTCCGATGTGAATCCCAGGACTTTCATCGCAAAATGTTCCGACGACCCCCTTTTCGATACTTCATACACTGACCCAAATCGACCTTGGCCCAATTTCCGAACAACACTGTCTGAGGTGACGAGATCAGAATGAGAAAGAATGGTGAGAGTTTTTCGATTGTGAAATGAAAGAATGCATGAGGAACGAGAGATGTAGAGAGAGAAGCGTGAGACACACATGGATCGGGAACTTTCACTTGAAACTGTTTTTTAGCTTTCGGTTTGGCTGACATTTTTCGAACTTTCCGAATAAAGGGCCGATCAACTGACCCATTATGTGTAGTTGAATTTCGGTAACGAGTCTTCAATTTATCACCAAGAAGTCTGAAACTTGAATTGAACAATTTCTCCTATACATGTGTGACATGAGTTTTTTCGATGCCAGAATGCCAACGACAACCATCAATGGGACCGATCACAGCTTGATCTTCGAAAGCTCTTAAATCCCATTCTATATGAGTGTAAACAAGTTATCATCTCATTTCACTCCGATTTGAGAATTATTACTGGCAGAGATAGATGAGGGAGCGTTTGAGAAAAACGAGCAAAAATCTCTGTAGTGAAAGTGACACTTCAAACCAAAACTCCCGTGTTGGAGCAAGATCTATTCAAAAAGAAAGAGCAAGACTGTGTACTGAGATCTATTTCAAAAAATAGCCCAAAAACAAGGCTGTGGAAATAGTGGACGAATCTGCTGTTCAAGAGCACATCGAGTAAGGATCTAACTTTACTCGACTATTTTCAACAGAATCTCATCATAGATACAGCGAAAGAAGTTCTTTTACCAGCTTTTGAGGAGACATCAACACAGACTTTGTCAGGATGACGGATTTGATCTGAAAACACAATGAAAGATTGAAAGAAGGAGGAAAACCGTTGAAAAAGCAGTAATTTGACGTGATTGATACAGCCTCGGCTCAATTCATTGGTGCTTGGTACGATCGTGAGACTCGGAGTGATATGAGAGAACTGGCAAAATAACTGGGCAAGATTGATGAAAAAACCTGTTCCTGGCGGATTTTGTCCCTTGCGTGGATGAAGAAGTGTAAAAGGAGTTGCTTTGGACGTTGACGCTGTAATTGTCAAGGGATGACGATGAATGAACGATCATTGAGATGAGGAAGATATTGTGTGATCTTCCAATTCGAAAGACACTAATGGGCATGAGAGAATCGATTGTCATCGATAGATGAACAAATCCAGTCTTTTCAGGAATCGACTCAGGATCAACCCATGATGTCACAGAAGTGAAGTTGAAGAGTGTCAGAAGGCAGATAAGTTGAACAATTCTCCCTTAAAACTGTATTTTAGTCAGCGTACTTGTGGATTGAGGTCAAATTGTTCTCATTAGAGTTTCATCCAATGAAATGAGAAAAGATCTCGGACCCATACTTGGAACCTACCATGCCTGGGCATGTCAACGCTTTTTGGAAAAAACAGGAATGCCATGCCATGCCACACATGTATAATTTCGGCAACATGTACCTTTAGGGGACCTACTAAAATGAATTCAATTGGTCATAAATAGGCATGGCTGACCGGCACTGACCGGTCAGTTTTCACCGAAAAGTGCTGACGGTCACTGACCGGAGAAATTTCGGAACCCAGAATCTGGAGGTACCATTTCTCCGAAGTGGATTTCGTAAAAACCGAATTTCGAATCAATTACGAGAGTATTCATAATATATCTTCGGATTGACAGAAATCAAATCACTATCACTTCAATTAAGCTATCTCACTCTTATTGTCAGAAATCTCCGACACAAAACCAATCAGAAAACTGTTTTGGGTTGTTGATCGAACTTTCTCTTCGAAACCCAGAAAGGCATTCCTCTCTTCAGAAGAAAATGATGATTACTCGAATATGAGTTCGTTTCTTGGCCTTTGTTGTTCTCATGGCCGCACCGACAGACTCCACGATTGAAGAGCGAGTACGAGACAGGGATCAGCTTTCACGCAATCGAAGTGGAAGGAGGGCAAAAAAATCGAGCAGAAAGAAGCCCATGTGAAGTGTCGGTGTGATTTGAGAGCATTTGGAAGCGTTGTTGGGCACTACGACATCACATGGCCATCTTCTTTCTCGATCTCTTTTTTCTATTTCGTCATCCCTCACTCATCTTTCCCTTATTTCCTCGAACAGTTTCATTCACAGTCCTGTCTCATCATCCGGTGCGATGACATCCAAAGAGTGTTGTGCCTCGATCGGCTCATGCATCTTCATCATCCGCTCCACTCATCGCTTATCCATACGAATCAAACATGTTCGGAGTCTGGGTTTGCCTTTCATCTCTCGTGACATCTCTGATCTCATTCTGTCAGATCTGCATGTCCAAAACATCCTCCGAACAGTTCCGATGCCGTTCACTCCAAAAACTCAAACCTTCCACGCCATGACCTCAATTGTCTCATTCATCAGCAAACAATACCGTGGCGTCATTACAAAGTACCTCATTCACTTCAGTCGCTCGCTCCAATCTGTACGCCCTCTAACGCTCGCCTCCCTTCGTCAATCTGACGGTTGACATTATCAAGTCATTTCAGAGGGAAGTTTCTCAACAATAAGAAGGAAAAGAACATCCATGCTCGAAGACACCGTCAAATGCAGTCGACGATAGGACTCACTCGTCCGACCTCATTTGGTTGCATCTTCTCACCGAGCATCATATATTCACTCTCAAATACTTCTCTGATGCATCCACGCTTTAATTCATCAACACCAGCTCACACATCAGTTCATTTACGTTCAATATTCTCCTTAATCATTTGCGGAAATAAAAACTGTTAAAAGATGGTGTGAATCTACTGGATGGAACGAAAATGATGTGAAAGTGATTTCTAAATCCAAACCACCAATCGCGATCGTTCTTTCGTTGTGAGCAACTGCAAACTGTGTCGATCTCATTTCTCAATATTGATCGATTGAGGCGCTCTGAAAAGCGAGTTGATGAGTGATGACGTGTAAGAGTGAGCGAAGACACTGTTCGGGTGAGATGGCAACACGAATGGTAAACTGTATTTCCTGTTTGCTGTTGGAGAGACGATGTTAGTGACAGCAATTGTTCAGAAAAGAAGAGTGGGTGGGCGCCATGATATGAGTGCACTGATGAACCAGGGGTGTCTCAATTTTCAGGGGAAAAACTCGATCCCAGGGGAATATCTCAATCACAGGGGAGAATCTCAGTCACAGGGGAAAGTCTCAATCACAGGGGAAAATCTCGGGCCACAGGGGAAGAATCTCAAGGACAAGGGGATTGAAGAAGAACACGATTTTGAACATGTTTGGTTTAGCGGTAAGTACGTTGGACTTTGAGACGGCGGACCCGGGTTCGATTCCTGTTATCGACTTTTTTTCCTTTTTTATTTCATTTTTTTCAGATATCAAATATTCTCTCTGTTTTCAATCCCTTTTTCTGCAAAAACTATTCATAAAGACTCTACGAGGAACAAAGCGTTGCTGATGAGCGGGCGATCACGATCCTCCATTGGTTTTCAAATTCCGGCATGATTCCACAAAATAACTCAACACACAACATAACAATGAAATGTTTGATGTTTCTTTGTGCTCCATTCACAATTTCACATTCACTCATTCTCACAATCTTTGTTCTTTTCACCCAAGGTCGAACAGTCTGTTCATCCATCTAATCGATGCGTCGAAGGCTAATCTTGAGACTGTGCACTTTCGGTTGATGTTATCAATATGCTTACCTCCCGTTTGTCCAGTTTTGTCTCAAAGACATCCTCATCATCTCTAGATTTGTTGATGGATGACTCTGAGCCTCCCGATCCTTCGACTCAGCGACTACCACTCTATCCAAGGCCAGAATCAAAACAAGACACGTTCCCCACTTCAACAACACCGCTACGTATTTTGTCTATCTCAGCGAATCTCACAGATGCGTTTTCGCTCAAAGAACTGGATTGACAATCACACCCTTCTTATGGACAATTGATATCAAATAAACTGATCTAGTTGAACCAGACGCAACTGGAAGGAACAATGTGGCTGAAGAAGAGAGAGGAGCAGCTAAAGAGAAGGGCGGAGAGGAAAAAGGAGAGCGAGATCGGATATGGCACCACGAAGAGAAGACTCAACACAATCCCACCGAAAGCACCGAACCTGTCGTTACTTCTCCCAATTTCGCGTGATAATACACCGAAGCGATCTTCCTCTCTCTTCTGAGCCATCTCGAAGAGATTGCGCCTTGTTCCGACACACTCAGCTCAACTGCGCACAACAGTGGATTGTTTGTTTTATTCGTTCTATTTTCTCTTCATTTCCTGTCCTCACCACTCACTCCATCTCCCTCCTCCCTTTTCTCTGTTGTGTCGCTCTTCATTCCTCTCTTCCATTCCCAGCCGAACCCGTCTCTCTCCAACAGCTCATTATCCGCTCTAAATCCACACAGACACACTTATAGATAAAACAACTCACTCGTTCAATCAATCCATATCGACACAGAACCACAACCAGAGAGCCTCTCTCCAGTCCCAACCCCTCAATCCACACCAATCCGCACTCCATCGCCAGCTCCGACCAAAACCTCCATTTTTAGCAGAAATCGGACTCAAAAGACACAAAACCAATATTCGCTGTCTCCCTCGTCCACAGTTCAAGCAGCGCCGATACAACCACCCTTCCAGTCTCCTTTCCCGTTCATTGCAGAGCCAGCTGAAGATCATTTCAAAAGCGAGCGAACACTGGCTCAGTTGGAGTCGTTTTTTGGAGCTCGAATTGATCGGAAGGAGGAAGAGAGGAAAAACGAGATTCTGAAGAAAGAAGTGATGGGAGAGCAGGAACTTGCGAAGGATGAGACAACCGAATCAAACACATCATCTTCGTCTCCCATCTCCATTTGGCTCACACATCTCCTTCCAACAAAAGACGAAAATTCTCCCCAATTTGAAGAACAGCTTCAAACACTAAGTCTCCACTGTCTGGGTGTGTTCTGTTCTCTATCTGCAACTATTATCTTCTTCAGTGCGTTAATGATTGATCTCGACTTCACGGAAATCAAGGTGATGTACACACTGAGTCTGGTCTCGTCTATGTTCACCAAATCAAAGAAAAATGAAGGATGATGTAAATTTTGACGAGAACGGCAATATTTCTACAGGAAGACGACTTGTTTGTTGTTTGATGTCACAATCAAATTCGGAATGATCGATCGTCTGTTGTTCATGGAATGTGACAGTTCACAGCAAATTCAAAGTGATTCACATCACTATTGTAGGCCCTTTGGAGTGTTCCACAGATATTCACGCTCCCAACATGTAACTTCTCGCGCCATCAGGTAATGAAGGCTGTGGAAGTGACAGACATTCGCAGATCTTCTCTCACTGTCAACTTCAAGATGAGTCTCAAAAGCATCATTTTGCACTCTTTCTACACCATCACACAGCTCTTGTCCACTCAGCTGATGACGAGTCGATGGTGGAACGAGCGATCACCACAATAACCTTCAAACTCGCCAAACAATTGAAGAATTGAGAAAATCAGAAGAAGAAACATCAAACATTTCATTGTTATGTTGTGTGTTGAGTTATTTTGTGGAATCATGCCGGAATTTGAAAACCAATGGAGGATCGTGATCGCCCGCTCATCAGCAACGCTTTGTTCCTCGTAGAGTCTTTATGAATAGTTTTTGCAGAAAAAGGGATTGAAAACAGAGAGAATATTTGATATCTGAAAAAAATGAAATAAAAAAGGAAAAAAAGTCGATAACAGGAATCGAACCCGGGTCCGCCGTCTCAAAGTCCAACGTACTTACCGCTAAACCAAACATGTTCAAAATCGTGTTCTTCTTCAATCCCCTTGTCCTTGAGATTCTTCCCCTGTGGCCCGAGATTTTCCCCTGTGATTGAGACTTTCCCCTGTGACTGAGATTCTCCCCTGTGATTGAGATATTCCCCTGGGATCGAGTTTTTCCCCTGAAAATTGAGGTACCCATGAACCAGCCTTTCTTTCAGCAGGGATTCTGTCTGACTGAAGATCATCCGAGGCAACGAGAAAGTGTAATCCACCTGGTGGAATCATCAATATACTCTCAGACATTGAAGCAGTACCAATAGCAAGGAGAGGTGTGAAAGCTGCAGCGGGATCGTTCTTTGCTTCCTCTTTGTTTTGGCTGATTTTGGAAGGTGTTTCATGGTTTAAGCTGGTCGAATGAATGGGGTAAGTGAGGATTGAAGAGAGTTTGAATTCATCAAAGATGAATGTGGTGCATTGAAAAAAGACAAGTAGAACGAATTCGGAGACTCACTTCCTGAAAAGGAGTGGCATGTCATTCGTGAAGCTGGTGGAGACATCAAAGAGAGTGGGTTCGATTGGATCGAACATGCATACTTGTTTGGAGAGTTTGAGTCTCTGAGGGATATAATGGCTGCTATTTTTAGGAGATAGAACCGCAATCGAGATCCTGAATGTGTGAAAACCGTGGAACGCACAAACAATGGACAATTGGTCACCGAACGGCTTCAAACAGCAAATTTGGACATTTACTTCTGCAAAACCACCTATTTCTTGTTCATAGAATACAATTTAGTGATGAGGTCAGATCTGACCCTTTGAAGTATTGTCGAGTGACACTGACCGGCACTTTTGGCCGGTCAGCCATGCCTAGTCATAAGGGAAAACCAAAAAACCCCTGGAATCCACATAAATCAAACGTCCACCAAAAAGTGAAAGAGAATCACAGTAGAAAGAGGTGAGGACCCGAACTTGGGTGTGCAAATTGAAACTGGGGGAGATGAAGCCCATTCTTTATTTCGAACCCATAATCAGTGCGAACTCCAATGGTGTTTGGAAGATCGTTGTTTCCTGTCAAAATCGTGTCATTGTTTATGATTATTCACTCCTTTCTGTCTAGATTCAAACAAATGTGTCAAGATCCCCTTTCGGTCAGTTTTGGGTCGATCGCTACTGCTCAACAACTGTCCTCAGCTGGAAATCCTCCCACTTTTTCACTTTTGGGCTATTCTCTCTCCAAACTCACACATACCCCTTCCAGTTGGGATGAGAACCATCCTTTCAGAAATCTGAGTCAACTGCGAATTAAGAACAGTGAAGTTCATTGTATTGACGATACTTTGAATGGGACAGTGATATCTGACAATAGAAATACCATGGAAACCTGATGAACAAATCCAACCCTGTTGAATGTGACCAAAATCATTGCGCAAACCACAACCAACAAACTGCCGACATTGTGAAGGAGAACAAGACAACCGAAGCAGATATCAACAGCTACTCGTCTCCTTCAAGTTCATTGGGCATCTTTTTCACCGCCATCCATCTGACATGAACAACCTACACAGCAGGAACGAACTTCCACATGATCGAACAGAATCAGTTTGCGGGGAAACTTTCTTTGACATGTTGCACATTTATGGGACAATTTCGATGTTATCTGATTGACCTCCTGATCATAGTTGCACAGTTGGATGTATTCACAAGACTGGTGATGATCGACTGCTCTGTGACATTCTCGAACACAACCTAACTTTCATCTTCAAACTTCCAATTCGACCCCCACGCTTCGGTCTTCGTGCTATTGAACAACTCAAGATTCAAAGCACCAGATGGTCAACACACATACAATCGCCTTGTCTCTCCAATCAACTTATTGAGACTCTTCGATATTTCAGGATGCACCATACTACAGCAATCAAAATCTGGATGCGGAGTGGTTTATAATTTCAGTCTATCAGAAGTGCTTCCTGTATTTGACTCAATCCTCACTGACAATTCAGCTCCCAACAGAGCGTACGTTGATCTTGATCGTGATCTCGCGTATTTATGTCGTTGTAACTTCAATCGTAGTATCACAACTGTTGGTGGAGCAATGCATCGTCATTCACCATCAGTCATCCATCCTGAAGATTATCGATTCAGAAGCAAGCCATCTCTCCAAAAATAGATCTTTCCAACAATCCATCGACAGATGATGTTTCTACGAAAGAATCTTCACCTCTTCCCAATCCTGATACAGGATCTGTCCAAACGCCCCCATCTGCCGTATTCTTCACCGAAAGTTGTGCTGTTCTGACGAAGCTTCTATGAAATGCTTGGGCGTCCGAAGTGTCTGCACTCCTTTGTCGAAACTGACCATCTCAGCGGAGGTGGCGGTGAAGGGAAGGATGACACACCAAACACGCAAAAGTCCGCCACTCCTGTCTGTTGAAGGAAAAGCACATTGCTCACCTCTCATTCCTCCCCAAGCAACTGAACACCGCCATGAATGTCACCATTTTCATTTTCCTTCGAAACTCTCCCCACCTTCAGTCGCTCCGGCAGTCATACTCAGATCTCGCAGAAATTTGACACTTATTGCGAAAGTTTTGCAAACTTCAGTCAGCATGGACACATTTGAAACGAACGAAAGCTATCTACAGAATATGGCATACCCATTTATCTTCTCTGCGCATAAATTGATGCTCAACAAGTTCTGCACTGATTTTGTCGATGTCAGCATGAAATTTGAATAAATTGAAGCCTCTCCCAAACTTTCCGACATCCCCACGTTCTACAACCCATCTTATTCGTCTTTTGGGGTTGTTCCGCCAGACGTTCACCTTCCCGTCCCATCTTCCTCCTTGATCATCCTTCATTATCTCGTCATTGCCCAATAGAGATCTCTCCCTTTGTATTCACCCGCCTATCGTATTGTCTCCACTCTGGGCTCGAAAATCCCCTCAGAACACGAATTCCACGCCAAGTCGACGCAAATGTTCATTGAATCCCGCCCCACAGTGGAAAGACTGAAGTCGCCCTCTCTTCATCCCCTCTTGCTGCCCCTGCTTCAAGTCCGACCCCCTTTGGACGATTTTATCCTCTCAGTTGGCGATTCACGGGAAGATAACGATCATGTGATCGATCAAGCCGAATCGACCCTTCCGCCATCACTCCAACTCGACAACGAGCTGAAAGAAGAATCAACCCTTCTGAGTGGAACCTAAGTCCCCACTCACTCTCGTTCGCCAGTCGTCCTCGCTCTAATCCTTCCCCTCATCGTTGAAGACAGTGAGTATTGGAGAAGTGATTGACGAAGTGAACAAGGAAACACTGACGAACATGGTGTTCTCCACTCCTCGTTCCGTCCCGACTACTCGGTCGGCCAGATCACAACCAGTGTCTCCAGTCTCGCCTGAACATTCAAAATTCCTGTTCGATTCGGAGGAAAGATGGGTACTGAGTCCAGAGTCGAATTGACGAGCTGTCGCTGTCAGCACACTTTCCTGCAATTCGGCTTTCCACAATGATTTCTGATTTGTGTCTCATCCCTCTGCAACAAACCTTCTTTTCTCAATCCTTCCACTGAACAACGAGATGCTAATGAGCAGACCTTTGATACATGAGATCAATCAAGCAGAAACTGAGATCGATCGATCTCATTTCCGGTTTTTGGGACTGAGATCAATGACTTAATTAAGCGTATCTATAATTGTCTCAATGTTGTGTCAAATAGTCAAAATAAGAATCTTGAAAAAGCGAAATGGTTGTAGTGTGATAGAATAAACACTGAAAAGAGGAAAACCCACTCAACTTTTGCTTTAGATTGTCTGTCGTGTTGGCCAATGCTACGTCATGATCTCGGCATTCCACTGCATCGTTGCTGAATTCCTGGTGTTCATCAGATGGCTTTCGTCGATTCCGTGCAGCCTCTCCTCCTCATCTTCCTGTTCCATCCCCCAGTATTCGCTCTCGGCATCATTCGCATGTTCCACCTACTTGACTTCCTCTTTGCGCAATTTCTGCGTTTGCCTGCTCAGCTTCAGCTTATCGTGTGAGTCGCTGGTCTGTTTCTCGGCCTTTCTTCCATCGTCTGCTGGAACTGCGGCTTCGATCGCTGTGGTCGGCCTCGTTGTGGTTGCACTCTTCTGAGGGAGTGTCTTCTCCAGATTGGTGGTTGACGAGAGCATCGACTCTAACTTCGGCCGAGCGAGGAGAAGGAACGGCTGAGGAGCGTCGCTTTTGGGGAGTGTCGGCATGAGAATCGACGACTGCTTCAGAAACTGCTTCATCTTCAGCACCACGTCTCGCAAGGAGCTCTCCCGCAGTTGCTGCTCGAAGGCGACAGATGTGTCGACAGCGTCGACTGCGAGTTCGTCGAGCACTTCGGTTTCGATGTGTCGCTGGTTCTCTTCAGCTGCCCTCGTCCCTTTGTCGACCTCATCCACCTTGTCCATCCTGTTCTTGAAATGCTGATTCTGACAGAATTCGGTGGAACTTCGTTGTCGCTGTGCTGCTTATCGAGGGTGAAGGTGGGGTTGTTCAAGGACGGCACAGTGACAACCTGAGTTGGGGCTCCATTCTGTCGTTTGGAGTGAAATGGACGGCTATATGAAGAGAGCGACGACAGTGTTGAGAAGAGAGCTCGTTTGGAGGAGTGTTGGCGTGATGGAGTTCCTAATCGTCGGTAAATGTGATTCAACGCATGCACAGTCCAAAGGACGAGAAATCGGAGGGATCATTCAGCCTTCAAAAGTGTCATCTTAACATCTCCTCGTGGATTGCTTCCGATCCTTGCTTTCCGGTCATTGATGGTCAAACTTGGGTATTGTCCAGAATCGGCATCAGAGAGGTGTTTGATGGACCTGATGACAATCCTATTCGCTTCGGAATGTGAGCTCGCTGTTGAACGGCCGAAACATGTTGCGCAACAAGTTGTTCCATCTCTGACGATGTTAGTTGCAGAGCTAACCTTGTGTTGACCAACGGAGTTGTCTGGAGTTGTTTGTATTCTTTGATTTCGGATGGCTGTTTGGGCTTGGTTGCAGGAACGAGATATAAGACTGAGTGGATAGTCAACGGACTGGATGATCATGAAACAGATCGGAGGTGGCTGTAGAATGGCGGGAATGCGGAATGCATCCCATTTCGACAAGTAAAACGAGAAGTGTTTCAGAGATGGTTGAAAAGTCGAGAATGGGAAAGATAATCTGGTCACAATGTGTTGTTCAGGGACACCAGGAATTGTTTGGAGAGAGGACGGTTGACGATGGGACAGTCAAAGACAGCCGCGTTGAGAACGACGAACCCAAAAGAGCAAACCATTTCTGGACAATTGGAGGTGATTTCAGAATCTGTTCGCCTGCACCAGCAATCAGCGCATTCCCAACATACGAGGAGAGTCCGCAGAAACGAGTTGGGGTCATTCGAGAGGCGGCTTCGAAGTGTCATTTGAGATCTCACTGGTCACTGACAGATTATCTGAGAGAGATGGAAATAAAGAGATAAATTTTGGAAAGGACAGATTAACCAAGTCTAAATAGGACTGAAAATCGTGATAAAGAGAAGAAATCTCGAAGACTAATATACAATTAAACAACGAATGGTAAGCTGCAGAATAAATCACTCTAAGAGAGAAATAATCGTCGAGAAATGGTAGAGGAGATCCGTCGCGGTGGAATTAATAAATTATTGGATAAACAAGCGTGATTCATCCAGTTCTTCAATCGGATCGGGATGAAGAATTATTGTGGGACGATTCATCTCGAGATTTCAATGAAAGTGCTTATAAACAAAATTCTACACGGATAGCGGGTCTTTTACTTCGATATTTCGAGTTTTATGAGAATTTGAACACTAGTTATTTTCTGAGATCGAAAAAGCTGAGATCGATGAGATCAATCTCAAAGGTCTGCTAATGAGTGAAGGATCGAGTGGAACGAGGAAGAAATGAGAGATGAGAAGTGTCTTGGAAAGCAAGAAAGAGTCGACAGAGCATAGATTATGCAATTTGAGTCTGTACACTCCAAGGCCATGTGCATTCACTCGAAAATGGTGCGAGAAAATGGTAAAGACTCGCTGGATGAGTGTCAAACCATGGAACAAACAAAACAACAACTCGATGCCCAAACTGCGCTGGATGAAGAGCAAAGAAGAGAAGAGAGCGACTGGGACGTTCCTGGTGAAGAAGAAGCGGAAGCGGAAGGATTGGCGAAGAAGGAGAGGTTGGAATCGACGCGGCCTCGACTGATCGTAGAGACACACACTTCCAACCATCTGAAGGAGACGGGAGAGAACATGAAAGGAAGTGCGTTCGAGAGAGAGTTTGTTCAGGGTGAGCGAAGAAGACTGATCAGAGCGAGTCTGTGTGGAGTGGTGGAGGAGGCGAGATAGAAGAGAGAGAAGCACGATCGCGCAAAGAGACAAGTTGAATGGAGAATTATCAGAAGATTGTGGCAGTGTTTGTAGGGGAAAGGAAAGTGGACGAAAAGGGAAGAGATGAGACACAGGGGCACATTCTTGTTGTCACTTGACTATTTCACTGTTGCGTCGGATGACGACAATATTGAGATCACGGAACCGAATAACTTGTGGAGTTTGACCAACCAGAAGTGTTCACCAGTTCTCTACTCGCTTCGCTCAGCTTGGCCGGATCACATTGATTGACTCGTCGCTGGAACTGAAAGACGTTGTTGATCGCTCACTGATGAAGATGCGAGAAGACAGTGCTCTTCACAACTGTTTCGGTGTCGATGAGTTGGATCACGCCTGTCTCCCATTCACACAATCCTCCTTCCACATCCGATGTTCGGAAGGAGGAGAGATTGAGATTAGCAATCTGAATGGAGGAGATGGAGTGGAAACAGCATCAACGTGGATCTCCTCGAGTGATTGTCAGCTGACAGCAAAAGAAACAATCTCTCACTCGCCATTCTTCGTTCCGACTCTCAATACATCCTCATCGAAAGCCACGTTCGACAAGAAATCGTGAACGCACGCGTTTACCCTGATTGGATCGACATTCATCCGTGTGGATTGTTCCTGGAAGTGTTTGAGAGATCAGGACACAATGGCAGGAATGGAGAATACACCCGCGAACTGACAGAATCGTCCACTCTCTCGTTCACCGAAACAGCCATCACACTCGCCATTCCACAGAAGGAGATTGCAGCATCCATCGCAGTCGAGGCAGAATGGCATGCTCGCCTCGTTTTTGGTGATGGAAGTCGGACAGAGTCGTTCCGAGTGAAATTGAGTGGATCGGATGAACGAAAAGCATTGACAAAGCAAGCAATGAAGTGGGTGGTTCCTGTGATCTGTGCGTGTGTCTCCCTCCTCCTCTTCATCGTCATCCTTCTCCGCCACCGTTCCTAAAAGAAGAAGAATGAAAAGTCGCTTCTTCACAAAACAGACGAGATGGACTCACTTCCTCCCGAGAAGATCGAAGACTTTGACAACTTGGGTATTCCTCCATCGTCGATTGTCTCGTTGACGGACGCAGATGAAGGGTTTGTGATGAATGGAGGAGACAGATCAAACCCCGCTTTTCAACCACCCATCCTTCATCTTTCTCCTTCATTCATCACCATGTGGAGGAAAATTGATGAAAAGATACCTATTATGGGTGAAAGGCACTTGAGGATTAGCAAGATCGATCACACGCATTGAATCTCACAAGGTTCAGACCTCACTTGTCTCTCGGTATGCTCTTTGTCGCTTCCTCATGCATTCATCTCTCTCGATTTCAGCTTTACTTCGCATCACTCCTCTTTAACTCTCACGAATGAACTTAACTCGATTGCCAGAGACAACTACAGATCAAACAACAAAATGGTATGAGTGATTCATTTTGAACTTTTTTTCCATTGTGTTCAATATCATTTTTATCTCAGTCAGTTCATTGTATTGTTGTTTTCTCTCAGATCATGATGTACCCTGATCGATATCAAGATAGCATCCTCTCGAGGTCTGTCCTATCCTCTATTCATTGTATCTTTTATTCTCAGATTCTTTTTTCAAATATACAGTTGAAGAAAGATTGTCTCAGCCAGCTCGACGTTCGTGAAACCACAAGCATTGATTCCTCGTTTTGTTCATTCTTCGCAACCGAAATCAGAGCGATCAATTTCCTCGAGGTTGCGAAAACGGCCTTAACCATCCTTGCTCGTCATCTCAAACCATACATGGCGGAGTTGAGAGATTGTAATGATCAGGAGAGATCAGCTTTTTATATCGCCAATTCGTCGTTTTCCTTCGTTTTATCGTATTATTTCTTATGAAATCGTGATAACGAGAAAAAGAAATGAGTAATGAGCTTAAACGAGTTTCAACAGTTGCCCATTAAACACTTTTTTCCCATTGATCAACTCATAAAGATTAACCTTCATCTCCTCCCACAGGTGTTTGCACAGGCTATCACTGCAAGGATGGATATCCCTTCACTTGATCTTTCACTTTTTCGTGGACGTTTGATTTATGTGGATTTCAGGGGTTTTGTGGCATACCCTAAAAACATTTTTTGGATTATATTTTAGAATAAATAGGTCTCTAGTATCTCGATAAATTTCTGTGAAAATCTAGTGAAATAATCAAAAATATGGGACGGATCAAATCATCAATTCTGAAGTGGGAATTATGTACACTTTATTGTTTCCTAGTAAGTTCATAAGTGTGTTTTTGAATGAATAGATGTCCAAAGAAGAGTATTGAAACTTGTTTGAAAGAGATCCTGACTGTTTCCTTTCGTGATCTACTGGTTTCTCTAGAAAACATATCTTGGAAAAACTCAATTTTCGGTTCTCTCATTACAAGAATATCCAGAATTTCCTAGAAAATTTCTCTAATAGTCCTTATTTGTGGAATTTTAGTAGGTCCCCTAAAGGTACATCTTGCCATAATTTCTCCCTTTTGAAGGGAAATTCGTCCGACAAGATGAAATTCGGAACAAAACCAACAAAAAAACACACAATTACTCAGATGATCACATTAAAACGCACCAGTGTCATCATCGTCTTCGAAGAATCGCAGCAAGACGATACAGAGACGTGAAGTACGTCTGCAGCAGCGTCGTGACTTCTGTGAGACGACAAGGTTCCCCAAAACAGAATGCTTCCAACTCATCAACCAACGCTTCTTCACACAGTCTGAGCGGAATAACCAAAGATCGTGTTCGCACAAGTGAATCGGAACTTCTGCACTGACCGAGAAGAGTATCCAGCTGAAAATGACACTGGTCGGTTGAAGAATCAGACTTTGTGTTGTGGAGCACCCATATTAAGAAAGAGGATCAGCAGTTTTATGAGGATGGACGATTCCTGTGGGTCGCTGTTCAAAACGAATCTGGCGGATTGTCTCGAATGAGTCAACTCCGAAACATCGAAGATGATTTTTGTGATCAGGAAGGCGTTCCCAGCAACAATATCGAATAATATTGAGGAAATGGAAGTGAGATCCTCTTGGATTCGTGTTGTGTGGGATCTTTCGAAGAATTGGGGCGCAACGAATGAAGAAGCCAGAACGAGTGAATGAAAAGATGACAGAATAGTGAAAACTTTCGTTGTCCCGAACTACAAGCTTAGGTCCTTTCGTCATCGAAACACGTTCCACTCGGCACAAACTAAGGGATCATACTCTCTTGATCACTTCCCCATCGTCGTTCCAGAATCGTTCAGTTTAAGATGATCACGGTTCTCGCGCTGTTTCACATCCTCCACTCAACGGATGCTGTCTGCAGGGATTTGAAAAGTGTGTTTGCTGAGAAATCGTCGGGAAAGTGGAATGGGTGGAATAGTGAAGAAAGGGTGATGGACAGGGACCTGAGACGGATCTGATCGATCAGACCTCCATTGATCAGACATAATTTTTTTTGTTTACAAAGTGTTTCACAAATAGAGAGTTTTCTTTCGAAACAAACTGTGAAATGAGTCTAATCGACCATTTGAGAGGCTATCTGGTCATCATTTATAGTTTATTGCTTGAGTTGAACCGATCCGATGAAGAAAATGAAGTGAGAAAATGGAAAATGAGGAAAATCGATACTCCTAATTAGGAAACGGATCAGACCCTCAGTTTCGTGAGGTCTGATCCATGATCACACCTTATGCAGTAATCTACAGACCTACTCAGATCCCTGGTGATGGAGTTCGAATCGGGATGGTTTTGGGCGGAATCGTTTGGGATTGAGTCGACATGGATGGAGTTGCGTGGAAACATGACTCGACTGTCTGGGCCTTTGGAATCTGGACGATCATCGATTGGAGATGTTCCGACAGATGGAGTGGATTCATGTGAAATTGGGAGGGAAGGGCCTAAGTGTTTGTTTTCAGTGATGAACAGCACGCTGTGGATTCGATGGTGGATTGTGGATGTTTCAGAGTCGGGATGGTGTGGGTGTGTGGTTTCGTCGTCGGATTTTGGGATTGAGGGAAGCGAGATCGTTTCGAACATGGAATGCTCGCCGATTGTTGTTGGAAGTGATTTGAATGGACGCGGGAGCTCGATCTGGATTGTTGGAAGCACTCACAAATGTGAGTCAAATCTCGTCCTTCCACTTGTTTGTCGAAGTTGGGATGGACGTGGGATTGATGTTGGAATGGAAACAATGAAGGAAGATGGGAGAGGAGAGAACGAATCAGATGAAAGTATTTTGATTTCTGGAGTTGGACTTTTGATGAAGAATTCGCACTTTGTGGTTGGAACTGGCCCTCTTTTCTGGTTCGACAGTGACGATGTGTTGTTGCGCGGGATGTCCGTGGAGACGAGTCTGGTGTCCAGCAATCTTGTGAATGTCTCATCTTCGTCTACATTCACACCAACGAAACAGACGTTCGGGAGTGAAGTTTCTCAGTTGGTGGTTGGGAGTTGTGTGTCGTGTTGCACGAACCACGACAGTGGGACAGGAATGATGTCGCCGAACATGGGAGGGAATGTGGTTTGTCTGAACACCTCGTTCTCATCGTGCATCCGCGACAGAAACGAAGACTTACACTTCTCATTCGAAAACCGAACACAAACCTCCGATCCAAGTCGGTTCGTCCTTGTGTCGTCAGATGTCACATCTGTCTCGTTCACTCTTTGCACGTTCAGCGAGATGTCGGTGGAATCAAGTTCAGGATCTCTTGTCGGTGGAGCAGCGATCCTCCTCTGCTACACATCATCGTCCCTCACAGTCAACACCTGCTTCTTCCACACATGCTCATCCATGCGGCGATATGGTGAGGATGGTGGAGGAGCAATTGGTTTCGCCAGTTTCGCTTCCAATGCACATCCGTTCTCCGTCTCTGACTCCTCGTTCACTGAATGTTCAAGCATAGGTGCTGGGGGGAGTGTTAGTTTTCTGTTCCCATCATCAATTTCGATTGACAGCTGCTTTTTCGAACAATCCACTGCAATGTACGGTGGTGCCTTGTCCATATATAGTGATAGCATGGTCTCCATCTCCAATTGTGCCTTCGTTGAATGCTCGGCTGAGATGGGCGGTGGGATCGCCTTTTCGAAATTGCCAGCTCTGTCCGTCTCGTTCGTGCAGTTCAGGGAATGCTCTTCCACTGATTTTAACCAGCACGGAAATGACATCTATTGGTGGGGCAACGGTGTCACAGTTGAAATCACATCTGACATGTTCGAAAACTGCGACTCCACGTCGGCGATACCGAATGTCTATTTCGAAGATATCGACACATTTGACAGCACTCTCGTCCCACAGGTCACCTCACCCACAATCAAGTCTGTGGATGTGTCGTTCGATGGAAGCGTTGCGACAGTGACAGTCGAGACTGAAGAAGCAATCAAGGGAACGATGGGAGTGCTGCTGGATGGATCGAATGTTCCTCGACTGGTGTATGTGGTGTTTGGCGAACCAACGAAAGAGTCGAGAATCGGAACAGCTGTGGTTTCATCTGGAGCGAATGGGATTCTTCCCGACGACACGACATACACCAATCGAACAACTTCATTCGCAACCAATTTCTTCCCATTACCAACAATTTGGACAGCTGCTAGCACTCTGAAAGCTTGGAACACAACAGAGATTGTGTTGAGGGGAGTGAGTTTGTCGGAAGGGAGTTATTGGATGCTGGTTGGGAAGGAAGAGACAGAATGGAACATCACACTGATTCGCTCAGACTCGACGACTCTGACAGGAACGGCATCTCTGTCTTCATCAAACTCAGAAGTGACTCTGGAATGGTCGACAGAATACGAAGTTCAGAGAGTGGTGTGGATGGATCTGGATGGACAGGCCGAGGATGACGTGAGACTCCCACACCCAATCACATTCACCACTCCCGCCGACACCATTCCCCCCTTCTCGACGTTGACTGATGTGTCAGCGCACATTTGGAAGTCTGACCAGCGATTCGCCTTCCTCCTGCTCGTCTTCGACAGAGTTGTGAGTGGATCGTACGATTTCGTTGTGGAGGAGAGGGGGAAGGATGTGACGTTCACAGTTGTGATGGAATCAGCAGGAACGACAAGTGAGACAGAGGAGTTTGTTGTGGTTGGTGATGAGAGAGTGCTGACAGATGACACGACGTACACAATCAAGTCAATTGTCGCCACACCAGGAAGTTCATCGACACCAGTTGTGATGAGCGACACAATCTCATTCCACATCCCAGAATCATCATTTGTGCCCCCCACGGAACCTGAAGACCCTGAACCAAATCCAGATGGGAAGAAAGCATTGTCGAAAGAGATGAAGACACTTCTGAGCTGGCTGATTCCTCTCGTTGTGTGCCTGCTGATCGCTCTGCTCCTCGCCATCGTCATCATCGTTCTCCTTCGTCGCCGGAAGAACATAGCAGAGACATCGCTGAAGGAGATGGAAGAGCAAGAACCAGTGGAGCTGGAGAAAGTGGAGGAGGTTGGAGGAGATTGTTCGAATGGGGTAGGTCTAGGCTCAGATCTGAAAAAGTCTAGACGCAGATCTGCAGATCGGTCTAGGCGCAGATCTGAAAGTCTACACGCAGATCTCATTTCTTTCGTTGATACAACACTTTATAGAACCGATTGAGAAGAATAAATGATGTGAAATGATGAAATAATAGTTTCGGGTCAAAAGAAGAGAGTTATTAATGAGACGGGATTCTGGTCGAGTTGAAAATGGAAAAAGGGGTATGATCACAAATAGAAAGAAGGTAGGGTCCAACATTTTGCTGTCATTGATCAATCAGATGACTTTTCGACGGATTCCATCCCCTCCAAAGTCCATCGGATCGCCCTCCAACGCTTCCAGCGCGAGTTGCGACGAACGACAAACACAACAACGACGACAGCGACAGCTGCGACGAGGGCACCAACAATCATCCCAATCAGCCACATCGGGAACTTCAGCCCGCCTTCTGCTGGGTCCTTTGGGTCGACTGGGTCAACAGGTGGAGATGGGGGATCAGTTGGGTCAGTTGGGGGTGGATCTGGTGTTGGGTCGGTGGGTGTTGGGGTTGAAGGGGTGAGATGGGTGTCGTTGGCTGAATAAACATCATCTGAAAGTGTTGGAGTGACGAACGGCGTGTTCGACTGTGGATTCGGAAGCGTCACAGCGCAGTCGCCTTCTGAAATCCAGAAATGGGAGTCAGGATCAACACCATCTCCTCCAGGAGCCGAACTAACTGTCACGCTTTCTCCGCCACTGGACACAATGTTTCTTTGAAGCGACGGGAAGTCTGCGTCGGTTGGGGTCTTTCCATTCTGCTGGAATGTGCATTGAGACAGTGTGACGGTCGCTCCAATCACAACAATCCCTCCATTTGTCAGTCCAGCGAGTCGGGTGGAGATCATTGCGGCTGTGCATGTTGTGAACGAGAGTGCTCCAGACGACCACGAACAGATTGGAGCAAATTGATTCTGCATAGAGATGATTGCATCGCTCCGACAATCTTCATCAATTCGTTGGATGGTGTATTTGTGTCGGTCAGGGAGAGCGAAGTCAGACTTGTTTGGGTCGTCCCATCAAAAGAAAACGGGATAGTCGAGATTGTTTGTGTAGAAAGAGTCAACGACAACAGTTCCACACTTCCTCCCGTCACATTCAGCACTCCGAACGGAATCGTTCCCGAAACAGACGAAAGCGAGCACGATTTCACGTTCAGTTTCCCACTCGTCACAAGAACAGCTCAGTACGCGTTGAAGTAGCTGGGAGAGAGAAATGGATCGTGTCGAGTGTGGTGGTTCCCGCGCGACTTTGCACAAATCGTCCACTCGAAAGGACACTCACTTCACCCGGATGGGTTCGAGATGTGATTGTCAGTGGTTTCGGCATGATCGCATCGAATCCCAGCTCGACATACGAATAAAATATGATTTTGGCGACGTTGTTCACAACACGAACAAGCGATTGTTGGAAAGACTTGCAGAACAGTTCGTACTGGCCACACTTCCCAACATCATATCCAGGAGTCTTTTGAAAAGCCACTTCCAGCTCAATCGGGACAAGATACGCAAGCAGAGCTGTGTCAGAGCTGAATCTTCAACTTCGATGAATTCCGCTGTTTCCGATGGAACATGCGTCAGAGCCGAAAGAGTGATGTTGTTCGTCAAGACCACCCAATCTGCCCGATTATCCACCCTCTTCGATCAGCAGATGCGTCACATTAACGTACTCCGTCACGTCGAGCGAGAAAGCGACTATTCTGCATTTGTGGATGTTTGCCCAGCACCATTTCATGTTGTCCGTCCCGTCGTGGCTCGCTGTCACCTTTTCCGGGTAGTGGATCAGCGAACACAAAGGTTTGTCCACTCCGTCCCAAGTCACATTCTTTCGGCCCACTCTGGGTTCAGGTGACACGGTCCAGCAATCCGTGAAGATCAGCAATCGGTCGACCCCATCTTCGAACCAGCTTGCTGTCAGGGACACGTCATTTCCTTGGTCGTATCCCACATTTTTGTGGAAAAGACAGTAATTCACTCTAATTTGGTTTTTTGTATCTGGTGCTTGCTCCAAGAGCATGATCGATGCGCTCGATGTTTTGCCTTGTTTTTGGTGAATATGCAACTGATCACTGTGGTATCTTTGTCATTTAGGAGAGCTAATCCACCCCCTTCACCTCCGGAGCTGCATTTTTCGAACCAACAGTTGGAAATGTATCGGGTATTGTTCGCCTGGTTCAAATGAAGCCCAGCGCCGTTATATATCTCGGCTGGTTTTGTTTCGGTGCAGTTTGTGTAATAAAAATCACGGTTTGTGGCAAGAATATCCCCTCTATCCATCACAACACCGCCGGCCCATCCATCTGCTTGACAATCCGTATGGTTGTTGAAAGCGTGATAGTACGTGTTTCATGTATAATACCCAAATGCCCCTGCGTCTGCATTCGTTCTGCAGTTGGTGAAGGTGCAGTGGGTCACCATTACAGTGTCCCTGTCCTTGAAACAGAGTGCTCCCCCATCCCGCCCCTATTGGGCATTTATATTCCTGAAAATGCATCGTGTGACCAATATTGTTGTAGTTGTCGTTGTCCGTGAATCAAAACTGTCAGAAGGGAAGATCATCTCGTGGCAATATGTAGTTCAGGTGAAAGTTGGTTTGTCGTCGTTCATTCTGGTGAAGCTGCTGTTTGCAATCGATGTTTCCACTTGAGGCGCGCTCATATCTGGGATTAGTCTACCATAGAGTGGGTGTTTGCCTTTGTCGTAGTTAAGCGCAGTGCAGTGGAAAATGAGATGCTGGCGGTGTGGAGAAGACGGAGAGTTGGGAGGGAAATATGCTCGTGAACCAGACGACAACATTCCGGACGAATGTGCGGAAGGGTATCTCATTGAAAGAAGCTTTAATTGGAAGGAAATGAACGAGATCAACCCAGGATCTCTTTGACCACATTGAAGCCAGAATGGAATAATGTCAGAAAATAAGAAATGAGCAAAAAAATGGAAATGATGTCGAGATTGAGGTGTTCGTTGAATAAAAAGTGGTAAAGATTCGAAAAGAACGAGTTTTCTTGCAGATCTGCGTGTAGACTTTCAGATCTGCGCCTAGACCGATCTGCAGATCTGCGTCTAGACTTTTTCAGATCTGAGTCTAGACCTACCCGTTCGAATGGCGTGATCCGAGCAGATGGAATGACACACTCAGCGTTCAACTCGGCGGACGACCATCCCGCGAAGAAGGAGCCGACCAAAGAGAACAAGAGTAGAGAGGGAGATGTTGAGTATGCAGAAGTGATGGCGTGCAGTGGAGACTTCGCGATTTCGGCCGCTCGAATGGATTCGACGCTGTATTCGATGATCCACAAAGAACACCGAGAGATTGGGAAGCGAGGAATCGAGATGCAGATTGTGAATGGATTGAAACACGTTGTTGCTCATCGCGGATGGAGTGATGTTCTGACTCGACTGTCGTCTCACTGGATTCTGGTTGACACAGCTGGGAACGTTCAGTTGAAACTTGAAATGAGCTCGACTGAAGCAGATGCTGAAGCGGCTCGTCAGCGACAGAAAGCAAGGCAACAGCCAAACTTGGAAGGAAATGAAAACGAACTCGCGAGAGGGGAGGATGAGAACACGAGAGGGAAGTGTGAGGGAGACAAGTCGGGGATGGATGGTCTTCGTTGGCGAGCACCTGAAGTTGTGGCGGCGGAAGAAAGAAGTGGAGTGGAGTCGGTGGATGGGCACAAAGCGTCAGTTTTTAGTCTGGGCCTTGTCTTGTGGGAAATCGAGACTGGTCAAGTGCCGTTTGGAGAGCTGGATGCAGTGAATGCTCAACGCCAATCAGGAACAGGAATTGGACCGAAAATGGAATCACTTCGTGACGAATTGTTGATCTCTCTGATCCGTCGTTGTGTGTCAGTTGATCCGAAAGAACGACCAACACTGACAGAAATCGGAGAGTTCCTCTCTTCTCATCCGGAAGACACTCGTATTCCGTCTGGGCATGAGATGAAAGAGTAGAAGCTCAACCCAAATGGACACCTCACTCACTCGATCATTTCATCCCACCATTTCAGAGTGGACACTGAACTTCTCTGGATTTGAGATCTTCCTTTGTTTGTATTGATATTCCCGTCTCATTCGGGTCCACAGTTCTTGTTTTGAGGTTGCTGTCTTCATTTCAGTGTTCCTCGCTGCCTTCTGTTCTCATTCTCTTCTGTGTTCTTTCATCATTCATCTTTTTGAACCCTTTTCATCTTTCTTCCTCCACTCCGCTTCTGCCTCTCCACCTCTCGTCTCGCGTTGGAGAATGGAGTGTCGTGATACAGAAGCTTTCTCACTGTCTGGAGTGATTTTCAATGATTTCTGTTCCGTTTAACGTTTTTCTCATTTCCGCGTGACTTCATCTGATATTGTCGTGTTCTTTCGGATAGAAAGAGGAGAGCACTCCCTCCAAACTCAGTGATCGGAAGGACAGCGACGTCAAACGAAAACTGTGTGGACCACCTCAACTTGGACGCAGGACTGTATTTCTGTCAGTAGCCCCTCATTGCTGATCTTTATAGTTGTCTGGATGAGTGTCTGAGTGTCGGAAGACTCGAGACAAGTCGAACGCTCTCATTCTCTGTTTCTGATCGTCTCGACGGATTGTCGCCAGGAGAATCCCAATCACAGCAATCCCTTTCTCGTAGTCATCCAAGTACGGCGAATTCGACACAGCGAACACAACACGATCCAACAGATCTTGTTTCACCAAATCCATCCGAATAGCATCAGACGAGACACTGACGAATCGATGGAAGAACTCGAAAACAAGAGACGCGACTGCTGGAAAGCGAGATCAGAAAAGATGAATAAAGGGGAGAGAACACAAACAGGAAATGCCCAGCACAAGATTCAACGACTTTGGACAGAAAAATGGAAGAACTGAGATCTGAGAAAGGATGACAAAATGAAGGTCAGACGATCAGAAGCCACATGACGAGCAAGGAGACACAGAAGGAGAATCATTTTGTGAGAAAGGTCCTCAGACAGTATTCCTCCGATGGTGTTTTGGTTGAGTTCAGCAGGAAGAGGGGTGATGAGAGAGGGGATGCCAGAGTGGGAGGAGAGAGTTTGGAGGACGCCTCGCTGAGCACCAGCCGGAGAAGAAAGATGGCAGAGGAGTGGAGAGTCGAAGTGAGCAGGAATGCTGAGCCAGTGAAGAGACACAACAATCTCTCCAACTCGACTCAACACATCCAGCTCGAACTGATTGTAATCCGAAAAGAACGGAGTGAGCATCTGAAACACCTGGGCGAGCGATGAACAGGCACCGAAGGGTGCAGAGAACGCACCAATGCTGTTGAAGACTAAGAGAAAGAGTAATCGGATGGTGAATGATGTTCCGTCGAGATGGGGAGGGGAGAGGAGAGTGTCGAGAAGGCGAGGAGGAGGAAAGGAAGTGAAGAGGATGACAAAGTCTTTGTGTGTGGTGGTCTGATCTGAGAGATCGACAGTGAGCATGTTCATGAGATGGAGAAGTTCTTGTTGATCGAGATTTAGTGGGGGACATCGAAGAAGGAGCGAGTGCAGTCCAACACACGGAGTGTAGAGAAACTTTCTCGATGTACAGACTTTCACACCAGGCCATCCTCCGAAAAACGCGTTTGGATTCGATCGGAGATACCGTTCGAACATGAGATCCATCGGGAAGAACGAGCGTCCGTGTTTGGGATTGATGGAGGTGTGGTTGAGAAAGAATGCGGGATTCACTCCTTGTGACTTTTTGGGTGGATATGAGCCCAAATCGATTGTGACGAGTTCTGTCAGTGCAGAAGGGAAAGTGCAGCCACGATAGACGGACAGGAGCGAGCCGAGAAAGAGTGCAAGTGGACTCAGAAAGTGTTGCGATCGTTTCTGGTATGAAGATTGACACTGATCGCTGGAGAGACGCGACATCATCTGATGCCTCTTCTCAAACGAAAGAAGGAAGTCCATTCTCCATCCAAAGGACATCGAAACCACATTGTTGATGAAAAGCCTTCCAACGAAGTCACAAACAAAGTCGAAGAGCCGAATATCACTCAGATCAGCTGCCAGAAACGTGGCGAAATCGAAGTCCGAAACATTCATCATCTGACCTTGCCCACTTCTGGACTGGAAGGACAACCATCTCATCCACATCCTCAGAAGCGTGATTTGCTCTTCGACTGTTCCATCTGAGAATGCTCTGCGGAGACTAGCAAATTTGCTGTCGCGAGGATCATCAACTGTTGGAAGGAGATCAGCAAGAGCAAAGAAGAGCTGATAACATTCGAACTGGATGGCGAGATTGGACGAGTGGAGGCCAGAGATGAGGAAGGTTCGGAAAGTGTCCAAGTCAACAATGTACTGTGTGGATTGCGTCGTTTTCAGAACAGCATGACACCGACGGAGAGACGCCACTATCTTCGAATCGTCTGTCTCGTCGAACAGCGATGGGCCAAACTGCTCGTTCTGATCGATGAATTGAGGAGTTGGTTGGAAGTATGAGTCCAGTTCTGATTCTGACTTGATCGATGGACGAACGTTCCACGGGAAGGAAGTGGGAGGAGGTCGTGTGAGGTGAAGATGAATTGCAGAGAGGATCTGGCGGGAATGACGAGTGATGGAGTCTGAATGGATGACCAACTGGTCAGAAGCGACTTTTCGAGAATCAGAAGACGATTGATCAGATGGGAGGGCTGTTCGGGTGGAGATGGCTGATGAGAAGAGACTTGAGCTGTCTGCCGATGAGGGTCGGTGATCGAAAGAAGAGAGAAGGCTGGATGGGAGAGAAATCGGGGTGGAGATGGTGGATGACAAATGCGATGAGCTGATATTCATCCAGTTCGCGTTGACATCTGGTAAAAAAGGAAGATGGGTGATGGATGTGTGACTCTCGTCCGATGAGTTCACAGTTTCATTGTTCTTTTCGGTTGGAGGGAGATTGGCGCGGAGTTGATGTTTCGTTTGGAGTGAAAGAAGTGTGGCTCGAAGACAGCTAGATTGGAGGAATGAAAGATCACGCTGAAGAGATGAATGAACAGAAATGAAGACAAACCCCCAGTGTTGCGGCAAACTGCAACTTGGCGGGACAGATCAAAAAGGACTCTAACAGTCAAAAACACACTATTAATATCTTTCTAGGGAAGATATGTTGCTCTAGGATTCCGAAAAAAAGCACAGAAACCTCGGAGTAAATCATAAAAATAAGGGTCGGATCAAACCATGAAATCTAAAATAGGAAATCTCAGAAATGTATAGACCTCTAGAAAGTTCCAAGACTTGATATTAAAGGAATAGGTGTTCTTTAAAGATAAATGAAGGTTTTTTGACAGAGAATCAACCAATTCTTTGTCAAGATCGCCCTAATTCACTATCAGAAATTTTGAGAAAATGAAGTTTTTCCGAATCTCTAATCGCTTCGATTCTCCTTATTTCCTAGAAAATCACCGGTACAATCACTCATTGACTGAATAGGTCTGTCCGACCAAGTTGCATGTTGCCAGTGTTGCTTCTTTCTCGATTGTCTCCAACATCGCTACCCATTCTGTCCAGTCAGAATATGAATTCTGAACGGTCTCCAGCGAGTGTGTCTCTTTGATCATCTTCACAGCATCCAGAAGCTGTTCAGAATGTTCAACATCAACGCCGCGCAGGAATGAGTGTTCTGCGGGAATGAAAGAACTGTGATTGTCGGGATGATGAAGAAAACGAGTGAACGAAGCTGCGATATTGTGGATGAGAAACGGATAGGAAAATGGATCGTCATTCTTCCCATGATCACGATAATATTCTGCAAAATATTGTGAGTGATCTTTTGGAGACGAGTTGTGGAGAATGAGATCCCCAGAAGCAACAAAATGTTCGATGAGGGCAACCATGAACCGTGCAAAGACAATATCTTGATATGCTGGATAAAGAGGGAGGATCAATCGGTTTGATTGATTGAAAATCCAATGGATATATCGAAAGAACCGGCAGAGTGTTGAGATGTCGGAAGATAGAGAACCAGAAATCGATGGTTGGGATAACGACGAGGGAAAAGCTGTTCAGACGATGAAAGGAGAAAAAGAGAAGACCGATCACGATTGTGGGCAACATGTACCTTTGGGGGACCTACTAAAATGAATTCAATTGGTCACAAAAACATTTTTTGGATTATTTTCTAGAATAATTAGGTCTCTAGTATCCCGATTAATTTCTGTTAAAATCTTGTGAAATAATCAAAAATAAGGGTCGGATCAAATCATACATTCTGAAGTGGGAATTATTCACAATTTATTGTCTCCTAGCAAGTTCATAAGTGTGTTTTTGAGGAAATAGATGTCCATAGAAGAGCATAAAAACTTCTTTGACAGAGATCCTGACTGTTTCCTTTCGTGATCTCCTAGTTTCTCTAGAAAACATATCTTGGAAAAACTCAATTTTCGGTTCTCTCATTACCAGAATATCCAGAATTTCCTAGAAATTTTCTCTAATAGTCCTTATTTGTGGAATTTTGGTAGGTCCCCTAAAGGTACATCTTGCCCGATTGTGGAAGATGAGTCAATTCGGATGTTCTCGAAGGTCAGAGGTGGGGCAGAGGGGTGTTCATTTCGGAACAGTTCCGCTCCAATCACAGCTTCAACAAACCATTCCATCAATCTCTGCAAAAAGTTAAAAAAAGCGGAGAAAACACACAGTCCAAGACAGATGTTCATTACCACATTCAAATCGCCGGAAGTACGATGAGAGTGATTCTGACAGCATCTCCTGGAAAAAGGCACTATTAGCCACATTACTTTCGCCGAACTCTGTGGATGAAGAAGCAATGGACAGAGAGGATAGAGATGTCCGTTCACTCATTTGAACACGAGATGTCGAGACGCGTTGAAATCTAGACGGAGATCACATGCAGAACATGAGAGAGAGATAAAAGAGACGAAGCGATGGTATGAGTGCGAACACGGTGATCCAAATGAAAAAAAACAAACAGTGAAGGTGAAATTTAGAGTGTGAAGCGTGATGATTCTCAAAGTATGGCTTGATCACGTCTGAACAAGATGAACTGTGATATCAAGAGTCTGACTCAAACTCAATCTCGTTTTCTGTGTGGCCAGTGTTTCCAGGAGGAGATTATGACGAAGAAGGGATTTTTAAAGAAGATTTTTGTGCTTTTCATTGACTGAATTACAAAATAGTGGTTTTCAGACTCAATCCAAGCGACATTAACTAAGAAACTTGTCATCGAGGGGTTGTGCGATGATCAGGCATCTGAGTAGTCCCATCAAAATAGGTAAAACTGGGATCAATTGATGTCAGTGCCTAAATTTGGACTGAGATCAAACTTCAACTCTTTTCCTTTGAGATTTTCTCATTATCACTTCATTAATCATGTTCAATTCACTTCTTGTTTTCACATAATGCTCTTCAATATTTCAGACAGCTCTTATTTCCCAAAAACACGCACGATCACAATCACCAACACTTCTTTTTTCGATGTATTCCCTTCATTGACTTTAGTCAGTGAGAAAAAACCATTAAAGAAGACATAATAACGCATTATCGACTTGTTTTTATAATTATTGTTGTAGAACAAACTGAAACAGCAGCACCCAAAGTTTGCATTTTCATGATCTATGAAGTGACCATTTTCCTTTTTACTTTTTTCCATTCAAATATCATATATAAGAAGACTTTTTTGAAATGAAAGAAACGAAATGGTATTGTAGGTATTTAGTGGGATCAGATCCGACTGGGATCACTGGGATCAAATCAGAAGCCTGGCGATGATACTCACTCCGATCCAGTTCGGGGGAGATGAGGAGAGAAGTCGTGGGATGTAGCACATGGTTTTTTTATCATTTTTGAATGAAATGAAGTATATTTTTGGACATTCAAAGAAAAAGACCACGACTCGTTCAAAGAATGAAAGATCAGAATCATTATTGCTCATCAAAAGTGGATCCTACTTGCAAACGAACACAAAACGTCGATGATTGTCGTCATATCATAGATGTTTCAATAAACCGAACTTTTCATTAATCCGTAACATGGGGCTAGAAAAATATATATTGGTCAAACAAAGAAAAATAAAATTTGGTTCCGCGCCGAAACCCCTGTGTCGGGAGAAAACCTCAAAATACCCCCTTTTGCCCGAAAAATAAAATTGTTTCGGCAATAACTCAACAACCAGTGAACCGATTTTGATGAAGTTTTTCACAAAAACGTTTTTTTGGCGAAATGAACATTTTGAAAAAAACTTGGAGAAAAAATACTGGGTATTTGGGATAATGGAAAAAAACCCATATTTTTCTCGACAAAAAAATTCTTAGAAAAAAAATCGGTTTATTTTTTGAGCAGCTTTTGTCGAGATCTTTACGATCACAATGCATTTTATTTGATTCAAAACGGATGGCTGGTTGTGGAGAAATGAGGGCAAAAAGTTGAGAAAAATATGTGGATGCCTAAAGGAAACAGTATTTTGAGGTTTTCTCCCGACACAGGGGTTTCGGCGCGGAACCAAATTTTATTTTTCTTAGTTTGACCCATCTAAATTTTTCAATCACCATTGTACGGATTTTTGAATATGTACGGATTATTGACACTACTATCACACAATTTTTCAGAGAATCTTCATGTTTCGATATGTGTAGATAAACACAATCTCTGTTTTTTATCGCTTTTTTTCACATTACACAGTCTGAATTGTTCAACATCGCAGGAAAATAGTTCAACATCGAACAAGAAAATGGTGTGATGATAAACAGCTTCACAAGACTTTCAACAAGGGGGCAAACAGGCAATATATAGTTGTATTGTGATTTGATCGGAAATGGAATGAACATTTCAACCTTTTCAATGCATCAATGTCGCAAAAAAGTGTTCTCATGTGTTTTGTTTTCCCTTTCCTGGTTTTCCGACCCATACTGTTGGTTTGACTCTGACTATCAGACCCGATTTTGCATCCGAACTCAAGAAAAGACCACCTTTCGAATGAAGTTTGTCAGTTTTTACTTCCAACTTCACATTTTTTGATGCATTTGTTATGGATGATCGTGTCATTGCATATTTAGCAGTTGTGAGATTCGATGCTTGGAGGTGTGGCAACAGAGTGAAGAAAGAGACGTTCCAGTCAATTACGGTTCTCATCTACCGTGAGTAAATGTTCCTAATTGTCCCTGTTGATCGAGGTATTATGTCTTCGATCGAATCCAGTTCGACTCTTGTGTCAGAAAAACTGCAATTCAGACATGATGACACACACACTAAGGAGAAACTTTGTTTGTTCGATGTTGTTTTATAAGGTTCGTAGTTGAACTATTCCGTTGTGACATTGAACAATTTTTCTTCGATGTTGAATTATTTGTCTGCGATGCTGAACTATTCCGACTGCAGCAAACGTGAACACGAAAGAATTGCATTATGAAGTGATACTACCATGCATTTTGAGCGAGTGTGAAGAGAATTGACGGTTTGATCGATCCTCCATCTAGATTAGGCTGATCAAACCCATCTCGATCAGAACTCCAGTCATCCCAATTCGTTCTTTTTCCTTTCTTCATTCCTGAGAATCATCTTTTTAACAAAAAAATGTGAAATGGTGAGTTGAATCTGAAAGAAAAGGGGAGAGGAAGATCGATGGAAGGAGGGCTTTTGCTAGAGGCAGTCCGCGTAAGGACTATCGACAGTCCGCTTTTTGTGGTGACGGCAGTCCGCTCATTGCAAACACAGACACTTCTATCACACGTCCATCAACACAAGAATTTCAAGGTAGATTCTGCCAATGAACTTCTTTCATGACCGTTCGTTGATGAATTTGTGAAAGAATCTGGTATCATGAATCGAAGTGAGAATCTAGAAGGTTTATAAGAATAAAAAGCGAAAAAAGTGACAAACGGCTGATCTCATGATGTCAGACTGTTGAGGTTCATCGTTGATGAGGGATTGTGGGCTAGGAATGTCGTTGACGTGTTGCGATTGATGTCATGATTTGGTATGAGGAAGAGAAGCTGGAATCAGAGAAAAAGAGAGCTGAAGACGATAGGAAAGTGGCAAGGGTGAACGGAAGGCTTTGAAAAAGTGGTTAACATTTCGGTGGTGGTATTCAGTGAATGTACATGTTTGGATGAAGAGAACTGGTTTGTCTCATGTTTTCCTCATCACCATCTAATCTTAATGGAGACATCATCTTTGACTTCTGAATAAGACCACACCCGTCCCAGTTTTGGGTGAATCCACTAGATGTGATGTGAGGAGGATGTTTTCCTCATTATCATTTCTTCAGGTTCTCTCTCACTCACTTCATCGACAGGTTCATATCTCTCCAACTCTCCATCCGCCACATGCAAGACTCAAGCTGACTTGTGCCCCTCGAAATAGAGGTATCCGGGTTGGTACACATCCTCTATTCTGGATTACGTCACCAATGACAAGAAGAGCGTTTAGTGAGGAGTTGAGTAGAGGTGACCTTGTTTGCTCGTGTTTGAGGGCGTTGTTCAGCAGGTTGTCAATATGATGGAGCTGCACTCGTGGGCACTTCTCCCGCTGTCCAGCGTCGCTTCGTAGAAAGGATACTGCATATCCTATGTATTCGTCACCATCAGGACATGAACATGTCCAGCACGAATTGCAACTCCGTCAACCGCAAGCGAGACTTGTACTCCATTGTGAGTGGGCTGAATTAATTTCAATAAATCCGAGAGAACTAGTGTTTGATTTCGAAGTGTCTGCCTTGTTTTCAGTTTGATTAGTTCTGATGCGTCAACAGTTGGGAATCTTTATCCTAGCTGAATGTCTGAGACCCTCATTTGATGAAAGGCGGGGCTTTCAACTGCTGTAAACGGGATGGAAGCTGATGCGAAGAACGTAATGACCGGAATATTTGCTGCGAGGCTGGCATTAGCTGACTCGTGCATCACTTTTCGCTCTTTCGTCAACTCCCTTTCTTCAGCCATGACATCAAGAATTGATTTTATCATTCCAAAAGAGCATGTACAGTCCTTCCAAAAGTGGGGATTATTCCGCAAGCCGGGACAATCCCTCCTTTCTGAATCTGTCATTTGTGTTCCTTCTCACACGAAATCAGTCGTCTCTCCTTCCGATCGTGTTTTCATTCATTTTATTTCAAATTGATCTAACAGCGAGAGATAAAAGGGAAAAACGGAAAAAAAGAACACGTGAGGAACGGTTTATCTCGTGAAATGCCCCCTATTCCAAGTCATCGTGGTGCAGTCTAAATCGACCGATCTGTTCGACAAACATATTTTGACCATCATGATTGGATCTCGACTGGCCAATAGATTTGTGCTTGTCCATATTGACCTGATCTGTGGGTCTGATTTCAGGTGCCAATCTCGGCGCGCTTCTGGGTCTGAAGAAAGAGGTTATCAGACTGTTTCCTGGGGGAAGTCTTGGTTGGGGTTGTAAGGTTACTTCGTTTGGGAGGGCCTCAGGATGAATCTCGGTTAGGAGTCGTCCTTCCGAGATCTTCATTGTTGGTCGGCAGAACTCTTCTAATTCGTTATCAGTACAGGTCATTGGCAGCTGGAATTGTCTTTTTAACTTGTTTGTCGGATGTTCTTTGGAGATTGGATAAAATCCACAGTTCAGAAAAGCTGGTTGGATGCATTTGATTCTGAAGCCGTCCTGGACGGAAGGTTTCAGTGCTTCAGCAATCGCAGTTCGTATAGCCGATCGAGAAGGCTCTTCTGGCTCGATGTACGATTCGTAAAATGCCTTTTTGAACGATCTGAACGGAATATCGTCCAAGGGTTGAAGTAAGTTCGTTGTGTTCGGTGGAAGAGTGAGAAGGTGGATGCGATTTTTGATTAGGATGGCGTGTAGATCAGCCTGAAAGCGACTGGAATGAGAGTCGACGACCAGTAAGACCCAACGATCAACCAGTTGGAGGCGAGATCGTTTGTTTTCAACGAAAGGAATGAAAACAGTTTCCATGTATTTTTTGAACGTGACTTTATCCATCCAGCCTGACAAGTTGTTGAGTTGCACGATTGAGTCAGGGGAAAAATCCTTAAACTCCTGTGCATCCTTCTTTTTTGCATGAATAATTGCATGAGGAAGACAAGTGCCGTCGGCACATATACAGGAGCAAAGGGTCGTATTTGGAGTTCGTGACGGCTTTTTCTGGGGTGGAGGAACGCAATTCTTGGAATGGAATTCAAGTAGAACTTTCTTTCCCGTCACTTTTAAGGATGTTTCATCGAAATTAAATTGAAGGCGGTGATCAATGGAATATATTGATACGATCTCGGATAGGAGGGTAATCCAGGCGTTGATGGTCGCTGGATTACAACACGAAATTTTGTTGACTTCCATTTCGGATGGAGTGGATACGACGAGATCTTGTACAGCATCGGTATTGTTGTAAATCCAGGAAGGACTCAACAGTCTGTCTTCGTACTCGTTCCCTAATTCGTCTTTCAGCATTTTCTCAGCCTAGAATGGAAAATGAATGGAAAAAAACGAATACTGCTTTTTGGAGAACCGAAAATGTGACCGTCCCTCGATCAGACTTCTGTTCTTGGAAAGTAACCATTAAATCTTCACGTTGCTTCTTGCGCAATCGATTTGGTCGTCCAGTAACACCAATATCTCGTCTATTTGCAACTGCTCGTCGAGCTCGCCATACTGACGACCTCCCCGCTTTCACGACTCTGTTGACGATACCTTTCCTGAGATTCAGTTTGTTTTCGATTCTGATCACCTTCTCAGCCCTTGATAGTCCGAAATATTCCCGTTTTCCAAGCTCACGCTCAATAGCTTGTCGGTATGGTGTGCGACTTTTCTTGAAGCCTTTCATCAATCATGGGCTCCTCATTTTTAGTTCTTTTTCACTCTATTTTTCAGTTCACTTTTTTGAAAAACAACCATTTCCATTCAAAAAGGACCAATAGCAATCGTCAGAAGGGCTGAAATGACTAGAATGAAAGAAAGATTCTCGCACAGATTGGAGGGATATTTCAGATTTCAAAGGTGGATTGTCCCGGCTTGCAGAATAATCCCCACTTTTGGAAGGACTGTATGGCGCTGGAACTCTGAATCAGTGAATCTCCCATAGAAAGCACATAGGTTCGAATTCTACCGACTCAAACATAGTATGTCTTTCTTTCTTGATTGGTGAGGATGAGAAATTACATCAGTTCCTACATATTATTCGGAAGAAGGAAGAAACAAACTGTTGCAATTGAAGATCTTCAGCGGAGAACGGGGATGGTTCATCAGCAGATGACAGAAAGAGCTGAAATAAACAGAAATCAAGAACAGAAGCAATGAGGGAGAGCGAAAAAGTTATGACTAAGTGAAAGAGATCCTGACATGGTAGTGGAAACTGAGCTTATTTCATCTCCGTGTGGAAATGAAACAAACGGACAGGAGACATGTTTTGAGTGGGATGGGACGGAAGAAAGTGGGATTTTTGAAGTGATCAGAAACGACTTCAGTGTAGCATGAAGCCCTTCGATCGGGCTTGTGGTGTTTTCTCCCAAGTTTAGAAATTGATCTCTTGCGAATCGACAGAAATAATCCGAGTATGGAAGCCATTCTTTGTCCAGAAAGGCGAGCAACCCCCCAAACTGTTGATACTGATTCCGAGATTGATCTAGCTTTCTGTTGAATGCGGAAGGAGTTGTTTGATCAACGCATTCGCGAAATGCTTAAAGAAATTCAGAATTTTGAGTTCGATTGATGACGCCTGTTGTTGAATCAGTGAAACAGGTGAGAGATTTTGCTTCAACTGACTTGATCAGATGCCAAAAACAGAGAATGGGGTGTAAATGCGAAAAATTGTTTTTGAGAGCGTTCAACAGAGCCAAGCACCTGACAACCAGAACTGTCGACGTGTGATTCAACCCAATATGCCGATCAAAAGTGGCGAGTGCCCGCTGATAGTCGACATCTTTTTCCACACGCATCAAAACAAAACCAACGGAAAAACCATTGCCGCAACACGTTCTCCCAGCAATGTGAAGGAGTGGTAGACCCGTGCTTGATAAGTCTGAAGAAGATTAATTCAAACATTCCAGGCAAAAAAGGTGGGTTAGCTTGTTCTCAGAGTCTAATTCCTGTTCATCAAGAGTTCTCTGCTTCAAATGCAAAAGCAATAACACGAAATCAATTCATAAAATGGTCAGATTTCACCCGAGTGTAATTCGAATTGGTCTCAAGATCCTCAAAAAATAACAATATTTGGCATGAGTTCGGAACATATGGAAAAGTTCGGAATGTATGTCATTTCACTTTTGACAACTACCTTTGAAAGACCAAAATGAGTAAACATCGCCGCACAGTGAACCTGAGCAATATCCATTCTGGGACGTACACTCAAAGATTCTCGATTTGAACTCAGGATACGAAAGGAGAAACCAGATCCTTCCAAGTTTGTCAACTTTTCGGATGTATGATTCGACTTAGATAGCCAGCGTCAAAAATCTGTTCATTTTCAAAAATCCGGAACATGGGGCTGGATAATAATATATTGGTCAAACTAAGAAATATCATAATAGGTTCAGCGCCAAAACCCCTGTGTCGGGAGAAAATCTCAAAATGCCCTGAAAGCCAGAAATGCATACATTTTTCTCAAATTGTTTCCCTTTTTTCTCCACAACCAGCTATCCGTTTTGAATCAATTAAAATGCATTGTGATCGTAAACATCTCGACAAAAGCTGCTCAAAAAATAATCCAACTTTTTTCCTAAGAATTTTTTGTCGAGAAAAATATGGGTTGTTTTCCATTTTCCCAACTATCCAGAATTTTTTCTCCAAATTTTTTGAAAATGTTCGTTTCATCAAAAAACAAGTTTTTTTGAAAAAAAATTCATCCAAATCGGTTCATGGTTTGTTGAGATATTGCCGAAACGATTTTTTTATCGGGCAAAAGGTGGTATTTTGAGGTTTTCTCCCGACACAGGGGTTTCGGCGTTGAACCAATTATTCTGTTTCTTTGTTTGACCAATATATATTTTTCTAGCCCCATGTTCCGGATTTGTGAAAAGCTCGGATTTATGAAAGGACTATTTGATAGCCAGCGTCAAGGAATCATATTTTGAATTTTTGGCAAACAAAAACTGACTACTCACAAGAAATACAGCGACACCAAAGACGGAATTGAACACGCTCCAACGGAGAATCTTGAAGCAACAATCGAAAAAACGGCTGCATCGAGTGCAGAAGATCCCGAAAGGGAGTGCCTCGAAGACACAGAAACAGGTCTGCTCCTTTCCTCCCTCATGATTGTGCTGTCACTTTTTCAAGTTTCCGATCTCCCCGCCAATCCACTCACACTCCAGTCCAATCCACCTCCAGACCCCTGCGATAAGCTAATGGATGGAGACGAGTTCGAGCAAGCAATTGGTTCACCTCGACGAGAATTTACGTTTGCCCAAGAATGTGCTCTCTTCCCATGCTCAGTCAGCTGCCCTGAATGCGGGAAATTCTTCTCAACACTCCAAAACAACAGACTAGATACAGAATCCAGGAATTTCTCCTGCGCCAATGGTCTTCCGAGAATCCGAATCTCGGTGACTGATAAAACCATACTTCAAAATTCGAAACTCCAAATTCAAACAATTCTGAAATGTGTATCAACATCGACTGACGGCGCATCGTCAATGCGTGGAGAGGGGAAAGGTTTCCTGGGCGCGATTCGTCGAGAGGGGTTCTCTGGTATCCACATCCACTGTCAGATTCATAAGGTTCAACTGTCTCTCCTTCACGTTCTACAAAAACGAAACCACCGTCCCTTTCGATCAGGAGTGAAGGCTGTTGGACGGATGGCCACTTTCATACAAGCATCATCAAAACGAAGAGACAAGTTGAAACAATTCCAGAAAACGAAAAACAATTCAGTTCAATCCATTCCTGATGAGGTATTGAATCCAGTCATTCCAAAACCCGGGATTCTTATGAAAACCCGGGACAATACCGTTTCTAGTCATTTTTTGTCACCCATAATCCAGATTTCTCCGGACCCATAAAGTTTTGGGTCTCACTTTTTTTCGTGGCAGTTCATCTCGACCACATCAATCACTTGAGGTAGAAATCGAACCTCCAAAATAGGATCCCTGGCCGTGGTAGCCTATTTAAGAGTCGTTTTTTTGGTCCCCCAAAATATGAGTCCTTAACATTTAAGCTTAGGGCTCGAAAACTTAATGACCTCATATCTCTGCGCCAGTTCAAGATTTTTCTTTTTCGTTTCATTTCTGGTGGTTTGGGATGTTTATCTCTCAAAATGAAGATTTTTTTTAAAATTTCATAGGTCAGGTAGCTCTGGGCGAAAAAATGGAGAAAACAACTGATTTCCCTGTATGTTAAGCTTAGGACCTCGAAAACTTGTTTTGATCATATCTCCACAACCAGACAAAGTTCCGACATGAAGTTTTCACCAATATGGATGTTTTGTTGGATACGAATTTTTTCTGAAAATTTTGAGAATTGTCGATGACCTCCTATTTCGGACTTTTTTGCCAGTATCAGCAAAATCGATTTCTCACATTCTATCTGAGAGGAGTTTCTTCTTCAGATTCAGTTTTTTTGAAAAAAATTGAGGCATGAATGTACCCAGTAGGTTCTCGGGAGACTGTAGGTTGTGGAGCGACTGTATGAGAGAGGGGTACTATCAGATGGGGGAATGTGGAAAAAAGTAAACTTTAAATAGAGTTACATCATTTCATGATTTTTGTTGAAAATCGGTTCGGAGGAACTTGTGGATTATCTCGAACACTTTTGTTTCGATGGACATCTCGCGATTTGCGGTGTTTATTGGTTGAAAACGGAGAAAAAACGAAGGTAAATCGTGAATATATGCGAAATGAAACGGAATTAATGACAATAGTGTCCATTTGATTTGACAATCTCTGACATTGTTGTTGTGGTCATGATCAAGGAACACAACAAACAAAGATTGAAACAGAAAATAGAGTTCAACATGGACAGTGATATGGAAAAAGAAACAGACTGGGAATGGAATTAAAGCTGAAAATTGTGTAATTCTGAGAATAGTGAAAAGTTGGACGATGAAGGATGAATGAAGCCCGTTGTGGTATCTGGCATGGCTTAGAGAGCGGAATGAGTTGAGAACGTAGTGTTGAGTCACAACCTACAGAGTACCATAACAACCTATAGGCTCCCTTTCGCAACCTGCACAGTCCCTTTTCGCAACCTACAGGGTCCCTACAACCTACAGTCTCCCGATAACCTACAGGGTACATACATGCCAAAATTTCATCCAAATCGGTTCATGGTTTGTTGAGATATTGCCGAAAAAAGAGGAATCAGTTTTGATCCAAATCGCTTAACTGTTCATTTCATGAAGGAAAAGGTGATGAGGAAGAGGTTCCAATATTTGAAACAGAGATCCTCCCATTGTATCGACCAGGGCTTTCCAAAAATACCCATAATTTTCTGGGTGATTTCGAAAAAATGGAAAACACCAAATTGTCTTTAGAAAACTCTGTCAAAGTAAATACATCAAAGATAGACAATAATATTATCTGAAAGTGAAAGTTTCTCCCGATTGAATGAAAAGAAGATAATAAAGGGTAAATCTTGATCTGTCCTTCTGAATTTGAGACTAAGAATGGCGAAAGTTGTGTGAATCTTTGCGCGATTGTCGGTGATTGCGGAGGAGATGAGAGGATGTTTTCTTTCTTCTTCGTGTCATTGTTTTTAAGGAAAAGGAGAGTTTGCATGGATTGCTTGTATTAATTATTATTTTCTTCTTGTTGAGGAATGGTCTGGAATAATGGTAGTGTTGTTGTTGATCTAGTTCCTTTTTTAGGGATTGTTGTGGGGGAGTGTTGATACTGATGTTGATCTTGTTCTTCTTCACAGATTGTCGATGATCCTACAAAGTCGGCAAAATCCACGGACAAACGTGATGAATCCAATCGAAGTCAACACAAATAGGGACGTACAGGTCCATACTGTGCAATTTTTTCTCGTCTGGAATACTCGGATCATCACATCGTCTGACCCTTGTCGAACTTGGCATGATACCACCCTTTTCTCAGGCGATGATTAATACTGAGAACCACGAAGATATGGAGAACTAATTTCTGGTTCCAATTACTTCGATAGCAACGACTTCAAGTGTGATCTCCATTCGTCAACCTTCTCTCCCTCTAATTCACTTAATTGTAGGTTCTGGATAAAAACCAATGTTTGATACAGACGGTGTTCTGATATTTGTTGGTCCGCTCACAGCAGATCACAATCACAACAAATATTTCGTGATGACTGGTCTCATCTGCTGCATTCCCTCGCCACTGCAAATATTGCTTTCATACGCTCACACATCTTTCTTTCCAAGACTCTGCCTTGAATGAGATCATCTTTTTAGTCAGTCTCCCACTCCTTCAAGTTATCACACAAGAGACCAAGGAATTTACTCCTCGTTTCGCTCAAACCGCGCTCTTCATCATTGCACTTGTCACCAGTTTGTCCTTCATCGCATTTTATCGACGGATTAGTGCCCTTATTCATTCCGTTGAATTTTCTGGAGGATCCGAAACAGCTTGCTCTCCCATCGTTCAAACTCTGTATAAACGGCCTATTTCCGTCAATTGATTCCCCAAAACGTGTTAAACACTCTTTTCCCATCCTCTAAGCCACTAACGACTCGCTGTTGACCAAGTACAACCTCATGCAACTCCTCATCACCATTCTGGATCGATTCATCGACATGTGCTTCGACTTAAAACACACAATTCCTTTGATTCTTCATCTCGTTCTCCTGGTACAACCACATTTCCTTTCAAGACTCGGATATGCTGATCGAATGCGATGGCGTGAATGTACATCTGGATATCAGCGAGAAGACCCTCAACAAGGAAATAAAAGAATCAGCCCTGGACATCATTCAGAACGCCACTCCTCCCTCACATTCCTCACTCGCAAAAATTCATTCATCCTCGTCAACCAGCATCGCTTTCACCATCATCGAGAACATTTCAACGATGTTCATGTTCCTCTCCAGTTCTCTGTTCGCACCAACGCTTCTGGAATTGGGTAGTATCACGCCTCTTCAACTGATCCTGATTACGAGCCAGAAACAGACGAAGAGATCCACACTCATCTCCCTCCAACTTGCTTTACGCACACACAATCGCACCAGCACATATGCACATCCACACACTCACGCACACACACTCCTGCACGCGCACACATACTCACTCCTGCACGCCCACACACATTCTCACGCACCCGCACGCCTGCACACTCACGCACGCACACTCTCACACGCATGCACTTGCACACTCACACACGTATGCGCACACGCTCACGCACACTCCCACTTCAATCGAAAATATCATCAGCTTTCTCGCTTTCATTCGCAACGCCGTCTTATCTCTCATCCCAAAGGGCATTCTGACAATTTTGATGTTGGTGACGGTCGACCACATCATTCAGGGGATACTCGACGACTTTGTCGACAAGACATTGAACACGTTCGTCACAACTTGCTCCAATCAGACGGAGTTGATCATACAGAAGAAGATGGCTGAGTCGAAGAAAAATAACGAAAAGAATAGCACCGTTTCAACAAACAAATCGTTCACAATAGTCTCACAGTCCTCCTCCATCTCGTTCAGCACTCCAACAAGTCCACAGTCAGGCGCGCGCGTCGGAAACAAGCAGACTCCAGTCACACTCAGTTTGTACACAGCCTTCTCATCATCCCCTCGCGCACATCCTTCGCATCGTCCCTACCGCGCACATCGTTCACATCGTCCCTACCGCGCACATCCTTCGCATCGTCCCTTCCGCGCACATCGTTCACATCGTCCCTTCCGCGCACATCGTTCACATCGTCCCTTCCGCGCACATCCTTCGCATCGTCCCTACCGCGCACATCGTTCACATCGTCCCTTCCGCGCACATCCTTCGCATCGTCCCTTCCGCGCACATCCTTCGCATCGTCCCCTCGCGCACATCGTTCACATCGTCCCTTCCGCGCACATCCTTCGCATCGTCCCTTCCGCGCACATCCTTCGCATCGTCCCCTCGCGCACATCGTTCACATCGTCCCTTCCGCGCACATCCTTCGCATCGTCCCTTCCGCGCACATCCTTCGCATCGTCCCCTCGCGCACATCGTTCACATCGTCCCTTCCGCGCACATCCTTCGCATCGTCCCTTCCGCGCACATCCTTCGCATCGTCCCTACCGCGCACATCGTTCACATCGTCCCTTCCGCGCACATCCTTCGCATCGTCCCTACCGCGCACATCGTTCACATCGTCCCTTCCGCGCACATCCTTCGCATCGTCCCTTCCGCGCACATCCTTCGCATCGTCCCCTCGCGCACATCGTTCACATCGTCCCTTCCGCGCACATCCTTCGCATCGTCCCTTCCGCGCACATCCTTCGCATCGTCCCCTCGCGCACATCGTTCACATCGTCCCTTCCGCGCACATCCTTCGCATCGTCCCTTCCGCGCACATCCTTCGCATCGTCCCTACCGCGCACATCGTTCACATCGTCCCTTCCGCGCACATCCTTCGCATCGTCCCTACCGCGCACATCGTTCACATCGTCCCTTCCGCGCACATCCTTCGCATCGTCCCTTCCGCGCACATCCTTCGCATCGTCCCCTCGCGCACATCGTTCACATCGTCCCTTCCGCGCACATCCTTCGCATCGTCCCTACCGCGCACATCGTTCACATCGTCCCTTCCGCGCACATCGTTCACATCGTCCCTTCCGCGCACATCCTTCGCATCGTCCCTACCGCGCACATCGTTCACATCGTCCCTTCCGCGCACATCCTTCGCATCGTCCCTTCCGCGCACATCCTTCGCATCGTCCCCTCGCGCACATCGTTCACATCGTCCCTTCCGCGCACATCCTTCGCATCGTCCCTTCCGCGCACATCCTTCGCATCGTCCCTTCCGCGCACATCGTTCACATCGTCCCTTCCGCGCACATCGTTCACATCGTCCCTTCCGCGCACATCCTTCGCATCGTCCCTACCGCGCACATCGTTCACATCGTCCCTTCCGCGCACATCCTTCGCATCGTCCCTTCCGCGCACATCCTTCGCATCGTCCCCTCGCGCACATCGTTCACATCGTCCCTTCCGCGCACATCGTTCACATCGTCCCTTCCGCGCACATCCTTCGCATCGTCCCTTCCGCGCACATCCTTCGCATCGTCCCTCGCGCACATCCTTCGCATCGTCCCTTCCGCGCACATCCTTCGCATCGTCCCTACCGCGCACATCGTTCACATCGTCCCTTCCGCGCACATCCTTCGCATCGTCCCCCTCGCCCGCAACGTTCACATCGCTCCTCCCTCGCAATCAGTGATCTGTTTCATTTGCTTGTTTCATCATTATTCATCCAAATTGCTCAGAACCTCATCGCTTCGAACCTCAGTCTCTCTCAACGCATTGTCGGTCTGTTTGCTAACCTCGCAACTCGTCGTTCGCATCACGGGCAAGAGGGAAGGAACAGAAAACAATCATGATCACAACAACATCACCTCTCTGCGTGCCCACTTTGCAACTCATCCATGATTGTGTTGTTGCCGCGATCAACATCGTACATGTCCTGCGCTCGTCGAACGGTGACACACTGCCCTTCGATGCTGTTGAAGTGTCGACGTCCTCACTGTAGACGCAGCCAGGATGAAGAAGAACGAGAAGCACTTTGAAAGTGGATATGAAATCATCAGGAGTGGGTGACAGAGGAAGAGAAGAGTGCGAAAGTTTCTCAGTTCCATACTGGACACTCTTATTCGATGGGAGATGGGAAAGATGAAAAGAGACATCGAGAAGATCATTCCTGGCAGTTTGTGTCAAAGTATTGTCTCTTCAATCACTTCATGAACCGATTTCTGATTGTGGAATGACTAGAATGTGATATTAGAAAGTTTGTATCATTGAGAAAAATATGGGGAAGTGATCAATCCCTGATCTCGCTATCAAGATGAAATTGTTTCGAATGCTCCAAGGGTAATGTTCGCATGAATTATATCAACATGAAAAATCTTAAATCTGAACAAATTGAGCAAGTCGGCTCCGTGGGTGGAAAGCCCTGGTATCGACTCATTTGTCATAATTCTCGGGTTTTTGATAAAAACCTCAATACACAATTGCTGGGACACCCGTAAGAGTCCGTTCGTGTTAATATTTTTGGATCATCACTTTTTAAAAGACAATGGGTCGATCGATCACCTTCCCTCGAGCTAAAACAAGTTTTCATGATATTATGCTTGTTTTTGTTCTTTTCTGCTGTCGTGTCAAGCCTTTTGGATGAAATCTCGTCCAAATCACTTCCCTTGTCAGACATTCTTGACACTCACTTTGTTCTCACACTGAACGCTGGTCAGTCTCTCGAGTGTGGAATCAATCTCCCAAGTGGCCTATATCACATCTCCAACTACTCTTTCATTTCAACCACGTTCACCATAGCCGGAGATCATTCACAAAGACTCCCCTCGATCAGCGTCAAAAATCAGGACTTCTTTCTCAACGGGCAGGTCAACGGACCACTCCCCAACAATACAAGACAGTCCAACACGATGTTCTCCGTGACTAACTCCACAGTGTCGTTGATATATCTCTCGTTCGATTGCAGTCAGTCGGGGACTTCGATCAGCCACTTGTCCTCCTCCTCCTTAACCATCTCTGGATGCAAAATTGTATCAAACTCAGAATCATCTCCCTTTAGCATTGGTGATAGTGAACATGAATGCTCAGTCGCCCTCGTCGACTGTTCTCACCCCTCGGCGTCTCTCACGGCGCTTCTCCCGCTCGTATCACTCGGAGAATCATTCCAAGCCACAGATAACCAGAATGAAAGCTTCATTCATCCGATTTTTGCGTCTATATCGGCTCATAGTCTCTCCGTTCTCGATTCACAACTGGTCGTGGGGACAGGCCCCCTCTTCTCGTTCTCAGGACATCAAACAACATTTACCCCGAATTCTTTTTCACAATCGATCTCCACCACCCTTTCTTCAGCCTATCTTTCCAATTGCACGAGTATACGCACCACACTGGAGCGACCTTGTCCACACTCCATTTCCCAGTCGATCGTTGCATGCAACGTGGCCCGGTGCTCAAACTATCTCTACGGCACAGTTTGCAACGACATGAACATCGGCGGAAGCTTATTCACCGCAAACTCATCCACTTCCTTCCTTGAAGGATTCGGTTGTCTTCTTCGAATATTGCACGTTCAAAGAGATTGCTGGAAATGATCATTCGCCGATCTCTCTCACCAACACCGCCAGCACTCTCAACATCACCCGATCATCGTTCTATGCGTGTACATCAACAGGATCTGGCGGATGTGTGTGTCTCGCAACTTCCCAGCCATCGTCGGACATCGTATTGAACCAGACCAGTTTCCTATCCTGTTCGTCTGGCGATTATGGGGGCTGCCTCTTCGCCAAAGATCTCGTCTTTGTCGTTCTTCTCGACTGTGCCTGTCTGGACTGTTCTTCGTCCAACCACGAGGGAGCCGTTCTCTTGACCAACGGGGAAGCTGGGTCGAGTGAATCAGCGATCACGCAATGTTTGTTTGATGAACTTTTCAAGATTTGATGACTGGATAAAGTGAAGTGGAGGAGATTAGAACATACATCGCGATCCACACGGCATGGTACATCCGGTACGTTTTTCTGCTCCCCCCGAGACCGGACATCCAACAATTTGACTGCTTCCAATTACTGAGGTTACACCATTCATGGAATTTGGAACTTTCCTGCAAATCTTACGAACCATAAATACGAAACTTTTTTCGAGCAAGGAAAGATGACAGCTCACCGCACCACCCTCTCACTTGCTGACATTGAGAGAGTCCTTCGCGAGAACGGCTGGCCGCAATTCGCGGCGTTCGAGGCAGGACTCAGCATCAAACTTTTTTCTTGGACATCGTTTGCAGACGGATGCCGACAGCTCATCGCATTTCAGCAAGCACAATCGTTTCCAACCCTTTCCAGACAATCGTTGGCACAAATCGTTGGCTGCTCTCCCAACGTGGCTAGCAAGGCAATCCATGGTCCATACCATGAAAAACAAGAACACGTCACAAATGCTGTTCTTTCAAGGGCACAGGTTGGGCAGCTGCTGGACGAGATTGAGAAGGACAGTGAAGAACTCAAACTGTGGACCACTAGCGATCTGGTTCGATGGGTCTTGCGGGCATCCGGAAAAACAACACTTTCAGTATCTTGGCCGTATGAATTCGTCAATCGACACAAAGACAGAATCTGCTTCCACACCATCAACGAAAGGGATTCATCGAAAATGAAAGTCGAAATCGAAACAATCATGACACACTTTGCACGTCTCAAAGTCGAAATTGAAAATGTGCATCCCTTGCTACTAGTGAACTGTGACGAAATGGGGTATCAACAGAGAAAGGATAACAGACCTCAACGTCTTATAGGATCACAGAGGCTCAGAAGAATTCCACTTAATTATCCGACAGATGAAAAGGAGATCAAATTTTCCATCATGGGCGCCATCTCCCTCTCTGGCCGCCGATTACCCATGTATGTATCACTGAAACAGCCACTCAGTGAAGACCAATCACGACAGTACGGACTGGACCTGGAGCGCGAAATCATGTTGGATTCTTCACCAAAAGGAGGATTCAACTGTGAGGTTTACCAAAGATGGCTTGAATACGTGCTCATTCCCTACGTGAAGGCAATCAGAAAGGAGATAAAGAAACCACACGCTAAGGCAGTCCTCATCCTTGACAACGTAGCCTTCCATCTCTCGACAGAATCAAGAGGGATGTGTTCCGATCATGGAATATCTGTCTTTCATCTACCTCCCAATACGACTCATCTGCTTCAGAGTCTGGACCGTTTAACCTTCGGAATTGTGAAGAAGACAGTAACCCGAATCAAACTGTCGACCGGGCCAGTTCCACTTCCAGTCACAATCCAACAAGTGTTTTCAGGATATCAAACTGCAACTACCCTCCACAACATTCAATCTGCTTTCCTCATGAGTGGGATTGGAATTGAGTACGAACCTGAGGGACCAGTCGCTGTCTTGGACGATGAACACATTGAACTCATCTTGAAAACAGTCAGAGCCGACAATAGCGATGAAACTGCGCAATCATTCACTCAAAATTAAGTCTTTTTCTCCTTTATTGTTGGTTTAATACTCCATTTTCTTCACTTCTCACTAGTTTTCCCATAACATCTCTCTATGTTGAATCTCTACAAAGATCAGGATAAAGATATCGTCGTTTCCGGAAAAGATGTTCAAGCAAAACAATTATCATGGGGTGAAGTGGTATGCCGGAAAAGTTCCAAATTCCATGAATGGTGTAACCTCAGTACAGTCAGTCGGACTGTTGAGTAATTTGTAACCGGTCATGTCATTGTCGAAACTGTAGAATTCTTGTTTTCTTCGAAAATGAAAAAAGTACCAGACCTTAGTCAGTCTCGTGTATCACACTTCCACATCCTGTCAAAATTGATGGTCAGCTTTCCTAGAAACGATTCATTCACGTATGCTGATCAGATTGTTCGACTGTCGTGGTCATCGAATGCTGACGGGATAAAGAAACTAATCGAACTGGAAAAAACTTCGATACATGGAACGATCCCAAGACAACTCATCGCAGATATAGTGGGTTGTACACCATCGCAAGTCTCCCAAATTCGACACGGCTCTTACTACGTTCCAGTAGAGGAAAAGAAAAACAGCATACTATCACGAAAACAGAAAGAAGAATTACTAAATTTGATCAAGGAGGACAGTTTGAGAGGCCAGCCATGGATCCCATCTCAAATATTTGATTGGGTTTCCGAAAAACCAATCGAACGGACATCAACCGAACTTTCCCATATGACTTTGTTCGGTTGAATTCGAAGGAGATCGCTCTTCATTCCACTGCTCCGATGACTTCTTCAAGAACGGCTGTAAGAATTCAAGACATCGACGAATATATGACACACCTCGAATCACTCATCAAAACGGTTCATCCACTTCTGTTCATCAACGCCGATGAGGTCGGCTATCAGCCTAAACAAGACTCGATTGGTCATTGCGTGGTTGGTGCTGTCGAACTTTCTGCGAAACCTCTTCATTTTCCAGTTCCGCAAACTGTCCCCGTTTCTCTGCGATGGCCGCGATCTCCCTTCATGGAAAAGCACTCCCCTTCACTGTGTGTTGCGTGCTCCCATGGACGAGAAGGACTTAGAAAAGATGGGAATAATGGATGAGGACCAAATGGTGGTTGAGGAAAATGAGAAAGGAGGATTTACACAGGAGAAATTTGATAGTTGGTTGGAGAATGTTCTCCTTGACTACGTGACCGAACAGCGAACCATACTACGAAAGCCGAAAGCACCAGCTGTTCTCCTTGTGGACAACTCCAGTGTCCATCTTGGAGAAGCGGCTGAGCTGACTCTCTCAAATGCTGGTATCGCCCTCTACACTCCCACCGAATGCCACGCACTATCTACAGCCACTAGACTGCGTGACATTCGGTATCATGAAACGACAACTCTCACGTCTCAAATACGACGACAACTCGTCATCAATTGGTCGTTGTCTTCAGCAATTCTTGAGTGCATTTCAGTCAGCCACCACAGGAGAGAACATCAGAGCAGCTTTTCAGCGAGCGGGTCTGGAGGTCTTCTATGGGAATGATGGAGAACAATGCCGAGTGTCTCAATCCCGTTTTGAGGTGATTAAGGAAAACGTAAGATCGGACAACAAGGCCTGGGAGAGTCGAGCAAAGGAAGCAAAAGTACCTCTCAAACAAAAGAAGTTTGGTCTCCAGAACCACGAAGCCCCCTTCTAATACACTCTTTCCATTCATGAAACTTTCTCACAACTTCACGACTCTTTCAGTTTCTTTGTTTTTGTAAAACCGAGAAATCATACAAGAATGAAGAATGGGACTCGATTACGAGAGTTACAAATTACTCAACAGTCCGACCGACTGTACTGCTCGTCCATCACGAAAAGTGTGTTTTGGTATTGTGGAATCAACTTGCAACTGGTCACTCACAGAAACGATTCTGCTTCTCATCCTTCATCTCACATCTCCCTCGTCACGATGAATGAAGAGTGCTTTTGGTTGTCAAGATTGCTGTTATTTTGGAAAAGAAAAGAAAATGATGTGGATTGTGAAATGTGGGAATCGTTCACAGAGCAAGAATCAGGCATTCCACAATGATATGACGGACAGATGAAGTGGTGACGTGCGAAGTCGCGGAATGCTCAAATGAAGACGGCTGCGAAGCCTTGGTGGTCATCAACAAAGAGACAGATTGTTGATCGACATTCCAGTCGCATGCAAGGAGTACAAATACAGACAATCAAAAGCTCAAGAAAACAGAAGCAGAACGAATTATGAAGACCATAAGGTGAGATGTCATCGTGCATCGATGGAAAAGTGGTTGCTTTGAAGTCAATGTGATTGTCTCCATCAACGACGAGGGAATGAAGACAAGAAAACAATCTGTTCATCCCTTCATGCAACTGAGATGGTGTGCTGATAGATAAGTGGTTGCTGATGAGGTCAACGAGGAGTGAACGAGGTGTCAATGAACATCCATCAGACAGACACTATTGGAAGGTTGGCGAAGTGGTCGTTGTTCAGATTGTGTGTTCTTTGTCGGTGTTGATTCTGAAGATGTTCAGGCTGTTCACTTCGGGGTTGTTGATTGTTTGTGTGTGATTGTGGTGAGATGGCGGTTGTCAGCGAACAAGAGGAATCAGAATTGATTCCTCATCGTTCGACAAGAAGACGAAGTAGTGTTCGCCAGGATTCGTTGGTTGGCGGGGTGGAACGAAAAACGAAATTGGAGGTGATCCAAAGAGGACCACTGAAGAAAGATGAGCTATTTGTGAGAGAAGGAGGTTAAAACAACGAATCGCCGATGATGTGATGCGACTCTAGTTGGGAGAGTGAGTGAATGAAGGAAAGGTCAATCTCATCGAGGATGGTGTGAGCTCAGATGATATCGACAAAGAAAGAAGAAAACTGATTGGAGAGAAACTCCGATAGAATGAGATGAGAGTGCAATGAGAACGAAGGGGGTCAGGTGTGAGGTGAGAGTGAATACGTATTGTGGATGAACAGAACAAAAGAAAGGAGAGAATCTAAGTGTGTTGGAAAGACGGGTTTTGTCTTTTCGATGATGGTTGTTTGTGTGGATGATTCGGGAGCTCCAGAAGATCTCCAGCTTCATTCTGTCCTTCCTCAATCGATTCTAGACGACTAACAACTGATTCCAGAGAAGGACGAGAAAGAGGATTCAGATCCAGACATTCCAAAAGAAGTGTCGACAACTCAGCTGGTTCAACAGAATCCATCCGAGGAACAACCCCAATCCCCAGCTGCCGCTGAGCATTCACGGCATCCGTTTCACTGAACGGAACTTGTCCCGTCGTGATTTCCCACAAGATCAGGCCGAGCCGAAAAACCGTCACTTTCTGTTCATCAATCCCATGACAACGGTTCTCTTCTTCAGGTGCTGACCATCGCTTCTCCTCCTGCGCTTCTTTCTGTGCACCTGATAGTGTGGGTATCGTTGATTGTGCTTGGGATGGTTCATTGTTGTCGTTCAGTTTGAAACAGATCGAGTTCGCAGGAGTGAACAACACCCAGTGAGGATTCAGTTTTCGAAGTGCCTGAGCACTTGAGCGAAGTGAAAGCAGTTTCGCAACTGCCTTCGCCACATCCAATCGCGTTCGATAGATGTTCAATTCTGTCTTCTCCTCACGTCCATGAAGTCTGTTGAACAGTGTGTCGTGTGGATTCACAAATCCATCCTCGATCTTCGGCTGACCAAACTGATCCTCTCCCACAATCAGAACTGCTGCTTGACCTGCAGACGATGGCATCACCATGTTTGTGTTCTGAAGCGATAGCTGGGAATGACTCTTGTGGAAGGTTAGGGCTGGATTCAGTTGCTTCTGGCCAGCAGTGTGGACAGAGCTTCGATTGGGGTCGTTGTCGCCTTCGTCTTTCAACACATCAATCTTGTCGTCTGTCTGGTCCAGTTCCTGTTGTTCTCCATTCATCTTATCTTTCTCGGCTTTGTTCTTGTTTCGGCGTCGCTTCAACAGAACCACAATCAAAATCAATGCCAGAAGAGCACATGCCAGAACAATCACAAGCGGAATCCACCATTTCATGTTGTCTTTCACCGACTGAGCGAAGCGACCAGATGAGCTCTGTTGAATCAAGAAATTGTTCGTCGTCGTCTCATTCTCTCCAAAAACCAGTCGTCCTCGCCATTCAAGCGAGTCATCCAGATTTTCGAGTGATGAACTGGGAAGTGTGACGACGATCTTCGTTTCAGTGAATGACGTCGCTGAGTCGACAGTGAGAGGGATCTGAGTTGAGTTGACTTCGGTTCCATCCTTTCCCATCTCGAACACTTCCAGGAACAGCGAACACGGAATCAGAATCGTTCCTTCAATCGTCAACGTGAACAATTTCGTCTTCTTGTCCAACTTCGACGTGGAGTCAGAAGAGAGTGTTGGGATGAAGAGCGGAGAATGTGCATTCACTTCTGTCGACTCAATCGAGCAACCTTCAGATGAGATCCACATTGATGGATTCTTGAAGCCATCGCCAGCTGCCAAGCTTCCAATGTGAACGATTCCACTTTCAGAGCAGGCAATGTTGCGACGAGCGGATGGGAAGTCCTGATCATTCGGTGAATTGTTTGTGAAAATCGATCCTTGAATGGTCAACTGTCCTCCCTTCATTCTGATCGCTCCTTGAGAGATGTTGAAGAATTCGTTGTTCTTCACACTCAGTTCAGTGTCAAACAGCTCAATCAGTCCTGTCGTCCACAAACACAACTCCTCCAACTCATTTCGACTTTCAGTTGTTGAACTGTTGATTGTGATCAATCCATCTTTCAGAATCATTTCCGATGACGTTGCTGAGATCAGAACGAATGACGGTTTCGACGATCCAACCACAATGTCGATGTTCTGGATGTTCAGAAATGCTGACGAAACCACAATCAGAGCCGATGTCGCTGATTCTGCTGCCGACGACGGAATGTTCAGAGATGGTTCGCGACTCGTTCCATTTTGGATCAGAACCAACATTCCACTTTCAATTGTCATCTGCGACGACAGAGAACTGCCTTTCAGAAGTGAGAATGTGGGATGTGCGATGTCGAGTGTTCGCATGATCTTCCACGCAACATCCATCGTCGAGCAAGGACGACACAAGTCTCCACATGTCCAATCGTTCTGTCCTATTTCTGAATCAATGAAGATCTCATTCACATTTGGACGAGTGGCTGTTTGTCCAGGAAATGGTGATGGCATCAGGACGACTCCACAGTCTTCGACAATTGGATCGATGGAGTTGATGATGATGTCTGTGGAATACGCGAGAGCTCCTGTAAACCCAATCAGCATTTCCGATGATTCTGCGCGAGTCGATGATTTCACCACAATCGAGAATGTGTGCGATGTGTTCAGTTTCACTTCGTATTCTGTCCCAACCACCAGATCTGCTCCTGTCAGGATTGTAATGCATCCTGTCCCAAGGGAGTTTGTGAACGAAAACTTCACTTCAGTGAAAGAAGGAGGTTCAGGAATGCGGACAGTGATTCCAGAGTCGACGAGGAGTGTGCTTGGTTCGTCTGGTTTCAGGCAGACTGTGTATTCTCCTTCGTATTGCAGATGCGTCTCACTTTCAGAAGAAGCAACGAGGAAGTCGGCTTCGCAGAGTGTTTCTGAGATTCTTCGCATCGAGAACGATTTCCAGAAAGTGTTTCCGAATGACACCCAAATCGATCCGAGTGAATCACCCAACGCTCTCCCTTCCAACGTGATCGGTACTTGAGTTCTGTCTTTGTTTAGAACAATTCCAGTGTATGAACAAATCCGACCTGGTTCTTCTGGCGTTTGGAATACACACATTTCTGTTTCGACGAAGATCGGATCTCCACCAACCACTTTCATGCAATCCACAGAATACGAGTGTCTATACTCAACAATCGCGTCTTCGAAGGGATACAGTGTGAGTGGCAGTGTGTTCAGTGTTGATGACGATGCAGTGAAAGTGAATGTTGTCTCGTGATTGGCATTTGATGACGAGAGAGGTGTTCCTGTCACTTTCACTTCGTATTGTTCTCCAACAGACAGAAGACGCGATGACAGTGTCAGTGTGGTTGAGTTCAATCCAGCATCATCATTCCGCGTGATTTTGGCGAGACGAGATGGTTCTGGACCAATTGTGACTTCGTTTGTTTCAAAGAACAGTTCATCAGTTTCTTCACCCTGCCGGAACGAGCTCACTGTGTATGTCTTTCCATATTCCAGTTCACATCCTTCTAACGAGAACAGAATCGATGATCCTTCCCATTTCTCTTTCGTGCTGTCGAATTTCATCGAAACTGTGTGCTTCAACTCGCTTGAGATGCTCAGACCAACTTTCATCATCGCCGACGTGTCCAACACTCGCCCATTCATCTCAAATCTCACTTCTTTCTGTTTTTCATCATATCCCGCAATCCATAACGAAACAAGACGAGCTGGTTCAGCTCCTGTTGTGAACGTCAGATCTCCTTCGAAGAGAATCGGTGTCTGAGATGAGTCTTTCACTCCAACCACTTCGTATTCTGTGTCGTAGTCAAGCTCAATCTCTCCTTCCGTCTGCGAGAACAACACCGCACTTCCTGCTCCAACATCTACTGAACTCATTCTCACTTCAAACGTCTTCTGAACAGTTGTTCCCGTTTTGTTCACAATGATTGTGTATTTCTCACCATTCGTCATCATTCTTCCACCAACTGTGAAATATGCCTTCCGATCCTTATCTGACAATCTTTCGTAAGAAATAGATGTCAAGCGAGATGGTTCGGGATCTGTGGTGAATGTGAGAGACGAAGCGAGTGCGAAGTGGAGTGTGTCTGAGGTCAGTGAGAGCACTTCGTAAGTCGTTCCATATTCAAGAATCGTTCCTCCAAAAAGATCTTCTGAACCTCTTCCTTCTGTCTCACTCGTGATCGTTACTGACATGCTCAGTGGAGTGGTCGTCCCTTGCTTTTGAAATGTCAAATCGAATTCTCCTGATTTCATTCTCAACCCACTCAACGACAATTTCACTTCCTTCTTCAGAGGCTGTGTCAATGACGTCGAGATCGACAGAAGTGTCGGACCAACAGGCGTTGTGAATGTTGTTGCGTTCAACAGAACATGATCATTTCCGTTCGTCACACTCGACACTGAATATGTTGCGCTGAACTGAATGGCGGATGGCAGACTTGCTGTAACAATCCCTTTTCCTTTCGTCGATTCAGAGAATGTCACCGAAATGGTGTGAGAGTCGGAGAGTGTGAGAGTGTAAGTGTTGGGTGAGGGCAGGTTCTGACCAATCACTTCGAAGTCGAACGTATCCGATGAGCATTCAGACGGAACAGAGAACGACGTGATCACTGCTGGATTCGGAACTTCGATCGAGATTCCAGAATCCACAACAATATCCTTAGAATCGATTTTTGCTGATTTCACTGAATATGTCTTCCCAAACGACATATGAGTCGCGTCCTCCTTCCATGCTGTTGAGATCACTGCTCTGCATTCGGTTGCAGTCACTTTTGTCAGCACTCCTTTCACCACAACATCACTGCCCGCCTGTTTCACTTCAATCGTTCCTGTTCCATCAGGAAGCGCTGATCCTTCAAATGAAATCGTGAGTTCATCTTTCTTTCCTGTCAGCGAGCGAGAACTCATTGATTTGATTCGAGGAGGTTCATCTGGTGTGGTGAATGTGATTGTGTTGATCAGATGGACATTCTCTTCAACTCCTTCTACTGCAAGCCACATCACTTCCTCTACTTCGTATTCTGTTGACCATTCCAGTCTTCCTGATGCTGTCGATGGATGAAGAGGCGCTTCTCCAACAAGAGTCGTCGAGTCGGAGCGAGTCAGCGAGATGTTGAAAGTGTCCTCTCCGTTTCGGATCAGCATCCAATAACTCCCTTCTCCCAAATTCACTCCATTCAGAACAATTTCTGTTGTGTTCCCATCTACTGAAAGAGATGAATGGGCATCATTGAGCGATGTCGGGAGGAAATAGTTCGATGCGATGGACGATGAGCGGTGTTTATAGTCTGCTTGTGGAAGAACCCCATTCGCTCCCGACGACACAATCGCTGTTCCAGTTGACGATGCTTCCGAGTGGCTCCCAAACTGAACATGAACCAGACGAGGCACATTCGATCCATTCAGCAAGATCCCCATCGTCCCTTTCACTGCTGGATTCGCTGTTGCTGTCACTATCGCTGTGTCTCCACTGACCGACACATCAACTGTCACTGTTGGAGTGGATGATAGTTCAGGAACGAGATGACTCAGATCTTTCTTTCCTTGTGTCATATAAACATTGGGCCTGGCCGAAGTGGAGTCGCAGAATTTGATTGTGTCTTCAGTCACAATCTCGGTCGTCATTGCTGATCCTTTGAAGTTCATATCGCTCGATTTCTTATCATTCGCAGAGCATTCTCGGAACTGGAGGAAGGAGAAATCGATCCAAGTCATGCCAGAGACATCCATGGCACCTCCATAATCACTAGCTGAACAGGAAACGAATGCACAGTTGGAGAGAGTCGCGTGTGGGAAAGACCGAAGCGAGATAGCTCCACCATAAAGTGAGTGGCTGTTCTCGAACATGCAGTCAGAGATGGACACAGTTGATTTGCAGGAACAAAAGACACTTCCAGCAAAATTGTTACCTGTTCCAGTGTTTTCACATTCTGTGAAGGAAGACGATGATATTGTGATTGGACTGTGCGAGTTGGTGCCAGACACGGAAATCGCTCCTCCATCATCACCATCGCCAGTGGATGTGCATTTGTGGAAGAAGCACTGCGTGACAGTCAGCGTGGACTTCGATTGGTTGAGGCAGATTGCGGCCCCGGCATAGTTGTTTCCAGCAGCGACTGTCATGTCGTTGAAAGTTCAGAGAGTGAACTTCACTGATGTCATTTGTGATGCCGATGTCACAAAAGTTCGCCCGGTGTCGTCTTGGGTGATGTTTTCGTGTTTCATGTCTATTTCGTCGTTCGATGTGCGAACACAGGAAGAGAACGAACTGTTCACACAAACAACATTGAACCCCAAGCGAGCACCACACAGTCCTGTCCCCATGTCGTGGTTCGTGCTCCCTGAAATCGTGCTCCCAATCACTCTCTCCCACACACAACTCCCCATTCCCAAACCAGTCTTTCTTCCACTTCCTTCTCCTAACACAAAACTGCTCGTCACATTCAAAATACTGCTCGATCCCAACTCGGTCGAAATCTCCGACCCTGACCACAAGGACTTCCCAACAAACGAGAAAAGAGGGCCAGTTCCAAGTCCAAAGTGCGTCGAATCGAACGACAGTCCAACTCCAATAATCTCTTCCCTTTCAATACATCCATCACGAAATTCATCCTGTCCTCCCTTCCATTCTTCATTGTTCGTGTTCAGTTGTCCATATCCTCGACCAACAAGTGGAAGAACCACATTCAGAGTCGATGATTTGTGACTGCTCCCAACGATCACAATCCGGCTCGACCCACTTCCAACCCAGTCCGCAAGAACAAATCCAGAACATTCCATGTTTGACAACAGTTCACTGTCAGTCACCTCAACCGACGACCCAACAACCAAACAGATTGTTGTTCCAGTCATTCCCGCGTCCAGTCCAAATGATCGCATCGTCAACGAACTATTACGCACCTCCATCATCCATCGTTCAGGATGGTTGTGTTTTGTGGTCTGTCGGATTGTGCTTTCGTCAGTATTGCCATTTCTTTCGTTTTGGACTTTCGCTCTGTGCGTCAGCCATGTGTTGGTTCCATGAAGTTCCAATGATTTCGAGATAATATAAATCCCACTCGTCCAGTACAATCCAGAATCAAATGACAGATGCATAGATTCCGAGTTTGAGCATAAATTGTTTTCGGCAAGTTTCTTCGCATAGACTGCATCAAAATCTTGATAGTGTTCATCAGCACAGTGCATGATGCTACAGAGCAACAGTACCAGTGGCATTGGAGGTGTATTCCTCTGTAGTCAGGAAAATCGAAGAATGTTTCAAAGATCCGACCCTTAATTCATAAACCTCATTGATTCATATGTTTCATTCAATTAAAGCTTCTTTCTCTGTCAATGGCGTGATTGATCCATTTTAGTAGAAATAATCACTCTAATTCCACTAAATGAATACACTCACGAGAAAACTCCTTCCGTTGGTTGATTTGACGATGTGCACAGGCATCTACTTCATCCTTGGCTCGTCTGAATCCGTCAGTCAGACGACGAGCTTCTCGAATTGGTGTTCGGACCTCGATTGAAATCGAACACTCTCATTCTCCGTTTGAGGTCGTCTCGTCTGATTGTGTCGAGGAGAATCCCAATCACCGCAATCCCTTTCTCGTAGTCATCCAAGAACGATGAACGAGACACAGTGAACACGACATGATCCAACAAACTTAACTTGACCAACTTGATCCGAACAGCATCAGATGAGACACTTACGAATCGACGGAAGAACTCCAATACAGTCGACACTATCGCAGGATAGGGACATCTGAAAAGATGAGGAAAGAGGAGAGAACACAAACAGGAATGGCTTCGTGAGTGACTTCACGGAAATACGTTCGATTGTGTTCGAAGAATCTGGGAAAAGATGACAAAAGGAAGGCCAGACGATCAGAAGCGACATATCGAACAAACAAAGAGAGTAAGCGAATTCTATCGTTTACAAAGCGGACTTTTGAGAGAATAGACGTGAGCCTCTTCTGGAAGGATTCAGATGTGAGAGGGGCGACGAGAGAGGGGATGCCAGAGTGAGAGGAGAGAGTTTGGAGCACGCCTCGCTGAGCACCAGCCAGAGAAGGAAGATGGCAGAGGTTCGACCATGTCGTCGTGTTCTGACTCCAACCACAGAAGGGGAAGGAAGAAGCGGACGACGAGTGGTGGAGGGTGATAGAGAAAGAGATGGAAGGTGTCTGAGATGAGGGGAGTGTTGAACAGCCAAAATGAGTTGAACAGATGCTGTCCAGACCGAACAAACTCAGATTCGAAAAGATCGATGTGGACTCCTCGTCGACAGAGAGCATGAAACCCACACAACGAGGTGTTGTGGAGAGAATGAGGAAATTTGAATTCCAACTCACTGGAATTGCGGAAGAAGCCGACGACGTCGGTTCGGAGGATTCGTTCGAAGATGAGGTCGAGAGGGGAAGATTAGGTGATTCTCGAAACCGAAAAGAAGATTGTTCACATCAAACTCAGGATGGGCAGTGAGAAAAGATGTTCCAATCGGAGGGAAGTCACACTTCGTCAGAAATGACAGCAGGAGCGAGAACGCAATGAGAAGTGGAACAGAGTCATCGCAGCGATTGTGATTGAAGAGGTGTTCCAACTCGGAACTGATTCGAGTGAGAGTATGCTGACGTTGTTCGAAAGAGAGAATGAGATCAGTCACCTTCGCCTGTTCATGTTTGGTGATGGAGTGACGTCTGAGCGACATGAGCAGATGGACAGAGTTGTTGAAGAGAGTCTTCCCACTCAAGTCTGCCGAGTTCAGCCCATCCTAATCAAACAGAGCCCAAGCGAACGGCGGAAGAGACGCTCCAAAAATGACTTTGTAGATCCACGTCATCGAAATTCGAAGAAGCGCGTATTGTTCTTCAGGGCGACCATCGCGGAAGGACGAATGGAGTCGATTCCATAGACGAGGCAAGAGAGTGACCACGCATGGTTTTTCTTCGAGACGGTCGAAGATTTTCAAAGCAGCTGCTCGGACGTGAGAATTGGAGCTGCCGAGAACAGAGACGAGGCGATCGAAGAATTTGGGAATGTCGAGGATGCACTGGTCAGCACCAACGAGATCACAGACAGAGGAGCAGCGGGTCAGCGATCGAGTGAGAATCTCGTGGTCTGCCTCGTCGAAAAGGGAGGAGTGGAAGGTTTCGGTTGGATCGATGTTTTCAGAGTGATTGAAAAGGAGTGCTTCGACAGCGATTGGTTCTGGATGGACAGTGCGAGATGTGGATATTGAGGAGAGAGGGGAGGAGAGGAGAGAGTGAATGATGGTCAGAAGTTGAAGATATTCCTGTTTGTTTTGGAAGGATGAATTGAGAGACTGAAGTGAAGTGTTGAGGTGGGCTCGGAGAGACGAGTTGGGAGCAGAAAGTGACAAGAGGAGAGACGACGATGAACTTCCCGGCGATTCATCCAGAGATGACACCAGTTGTTGGAATTTCGTTTGGAGGGAGAGAAGACTCGGTTTAAAGAAAGTTGCTTTGAGGAACGATTTGTCATTCTGAGAGAAGGGTTGGAATTGTGAAAAGAGAAGAGAGCACACCAGAACCTCCTTTCTGTCTGCAACTTTCTGCAGAAGCTCTTTCCACAAAGTAATCCGTCTCGCCTCTTCAAACAAATCCGGATCAAAGTGCTTTCTGAGCTTATCGATCTCAGGTTCGAGCAGTTTCGCGAAGTTCTGGAATCGTGGAGATGGAACAGCACCGTCATCGTCCGTCAGCCGAACTGTGGTGTCCACCAATTGGTTTGATTCCAAGAATTTCACAAAACCGTATGTGAGCACCACAATCCACATCAAAGTGTCTGACAAACTGAGATCGTTTGGAACAGTTGCGTGGTCGTTTCTGACGATTGTTCTGGCGATCTCTTTCATCTCAGCTGGAGGAATACGGGGAATCAGGATGTTTGAGACGATGAGATGAAAGACGAGATGGATAAGAACGGAGGGGATCAGATTGTCTCGAAAGTGGGTGTCGATTCGTTTGTTGAGGCAGTGTGAGGTGGAAAGTTGACTAATCAAGACGAGAAAAAGATTGGAGAGGCTGGAAAGGTCATCGGCAGGGTTGGGAGGCGTGAGTACTTTTAAGCTTATCGTGAGATCTTTTGATCTCACGATGAGATTTTTGGGTGAGATCAGTCTCCTATTTAAGCTTATCTATTTCTCCAACTTTTCTTTTTTTATCTCTCTGATTTTAGAACATTTCATGTCCAAAATGATTCCACTTCACCTCTAATGACTTCCCTTCTCTCTTCTTACCGCGAAAACGGTTTGATGAGGCGTCTTTCCCTGTTCAAAACTTGAAACAGTCCGAAACTCATTCCAGCTGAACTCATTTCCAACAAAAAGGTGTAATCGGAGCCTTTCCTTCTCTTAACTCACGTTTATCCTCTTTGAATTTGTGATTCAGACTCCGATCAGGAGAATCCAACAGCATCAATGGGCTTGTTTTGACTTCACTTGATGATTCTTCATTTCAGTTTTGATAAAGAAATTTGTGAAAAAAACGTATTTTGAAAAGCTTTTTGAGGCGAATTGAAAGAAATCAGGAGGTGAGATCGAAAAAGGGTGAGGTCGGTCTGATCGAATCCCATCCCTGGTCATCGGAGAAGGATTGTCGTGACTTTGGAGGAGATTGATTGGAATGGGAGGGGACCAGAACTGACAATGAAGATAATGACGAGAACGAGACAAACTAATCCGAGCAGTTTTAAATTCATCAATCATCACATGATCCCAACAGAAGTCAACCAATTTTTCGGCAGACGAAGCTTTTGATTCAAGTCCAATCACAGCACACACATACCATTCCATCAAATCCTGAAATAAACGAAAGGCAGAAGATTGAACCAAAAGTAAGGAAACAACAACTAAAACAAGACATGTTTTACATACTTTCCATTCAATCACTTCTTTAGCTTCACATCTCGAAGTGATAAACGACGACAATGTTGTCAGGCTTTCGAGCTCTTCCGTGGAAGCCAGAGAATCTGTAGAGGTGCTAGATCATGTTCAGCCATTGGAGATTGGATATCTTTCAGGTAAGCAGCACAATCGAATGTAATCAATCGAATACAGTTCTGGTGAGATGCAATGCCAGAATAGGAGGTTCGAGATCTCCAGAACATCCCTCAACGCATCGTTCGTTAAATCCACTAAGCCTGTCCCTCAATGTTAGCTGCCTTCTCTATTCGTCCTTTTTCCATTCGTTCCTGTTTTGAGAGTCTTGGACCAGAGACTAATGACTGTTTTGAAATCTCTTCCCCACAACAATTTTGTTTGATCGTCATCAGTGGGTTTCGATAGGTTGGCAAGTTTAAAAAAAGATGAGGAAAGGGCAGATCAAACTTGTGAAATGGAAAAGGATTCTCATTCTCATTCTGTGAACCGATTAGCATTTGAATCGGTCTTATCGCCTTATTTCGACAAAATGATGATACAGAAGCTGCTGGACGAGATACAGATGCTCGGGAACATTCAGGCAGCACCTCTCATTCGGTGGTTCATAATGAGGACAGAAGGACTCGCTAATCTGTCGCCATCTGACATTTGCGTTGCACTAACAGTCAAACTTCCCCAAATTTCTCAAGCTAGAAAGGCATTGAAGATGATCGAAGAAGACATACCCCAATTTTCTTCCCTTCGCCGCCATTTGACTCGAGAAGAAGAAGATCTCATTGTAACAGATCTTCTTCGCGACTTCAGCTTTGGTCATCCGTGGACAATTCAAGATCTCTTGAGACGAGCTGACAAAGATAGTGGGGAGAAAGTGAGCAAATCTTGGGCAACGAATTTTTTTGGCAAGACATAAGAGTCAAATAACGAAACACAAATTTAAGGCGAGGGAACAAACGCGAATGCTCGCAAATCCAGAACAGATTAAGAGATATAAGTAAGAGTTGGCGACGATCCTTCGAACCACACCTTATACGATGGTGTACCAAGCCGATGAATCACAATATCACGCCTATTCTGACTGTATCGATCGAGTCTTCATTGTACCATCTGGTATGACTGAACAACAAAGGCTGACCATCAAGCGGAACGAAAATGCCCTCACGCTCCTCCCGACAATCTGTTTGGATGGTTCGTCCCTCCCTCCACTTATTGTTTCTGCGGGCAAAATCGATCCTGATCTTTTGAAGATGTCTGGTGTTCATCTTGGTAGAGATTGTCACATCGTCCACAACAAATCTCAGTGGATTGATGAGGTAATCTTTTGTCATTATTTAGAGAATATTCTCATTCCAGGTATCAACGCGAAACGTCCCGCAGAAATGTGTCGCACAATGTCTGCTGTTTTGCTAGTTGATGGATGTTCAATCCACAAAACTCAAAAAGTCAAGACAATTCTGAATGAAAACAATGTCAAACTTTTTTGTTTTGCGCCAAACGCCACCCATCTCTTACAACCTCTCGATCTGGGCGTATTTGGTGTCTGGAAACGTCGGCTAAATGAGATGAGATGCATTAGATCGAACGAAAATTTTACTACCATTGTAGCGAAAGCGGTATGTGCATTCTACCAAGCGTCGACACCAATTCAAATCGTCAATGCATACTTGTCAGCGGGCATCGACATGTTCAATATTGGAGCTCTCCTACTCCCAAGAGTCAACGACCTAAGATTCGACAAAATTATTGAACAAGCAGAAAGAGAAAACAAACAAGCACAACAGTATTCTGTTTCAACTGTGAAACGCCGTGCTACACACGAATTTGGGGAGATTAGCCTATCTCCCCATCCGTAATGGAACGGTTGACAGAGGATCACAATGCTCCCCTCCAATGGTCACTTCACGTATTCCCATGATTCTGTGGTGAAGTTTGGATAAGCTGGAACATCTGAGAGTGTATAAGAGCAAACAGAGTGACCATTCATTTCATGAGTTTGGTCTGCCCTTTCTTCGAATTCACTTTAACTTGCCAACCTATCGAAACTCACTGATCTCTTGACTCTTCGTTCGTCCGTAGCAGATGACATCAATCAACTCTGCCTATCAGTCTTCTGTTGTAGACTATGGAGATCGTCTGACTGTCACTGCAGCCGAGATAAATCCAATCGAACGTTTTGATCAACTTCTCGCTGAATTGTCGGATCCAGAAGAGAATAATCTTCATTCCTATCAACGATCTCTCTTTGCTCTTCTACGGAGTATATTTTCATTTTCTTTACAAGCTTCTTTTTTCTCTCGTCAGGACATTTGAACCACTTGACCAATGAACAACGAATTGATCTCCTTCATCGTTTTGGTACCGCATTGTCTCAACGCAATAGTCACGTTCGCACTTTTCGTTCATTTACGTCCCCATTCAATTCTTTCTTCACCTCCAGAACATACATATTGACTTGCTCGCCGCAATCTGTCTGTTTCTCCCTTTTTGATTGTTTCAGTGTCGTCCGATGAAGAAATGATCACTCTTCTCCACTTCTCTGGGCTATCTCATTCGATTCTTCGCCAGATCCTGCTGTATCCAACCAACAATCATCAACTCTTGCAACTATCCCGATTGTCTGAAATATGTCTCCTGGTCTCGATTGAACCTATCTCAGAAGAGCTTTCATCCCTTTTCAGTAGTTATCTTTGCAACCCTCAACTATATCTCGAAAACGACCACCAAAGAAGTCGATCCTCATTTTCAGCCTTGGTGTACGTTCTGTGCAATGAAGTGATGGCATGCGTCATCCTTGGTGTTGGTGATAGAGTTTATGAAACTATAGTCACCAATTTCCCTCTCTTTTCGGAATCTATCTCGCGAATTCAAACTCACCGTCCTTGGATGGACTACGATTATCGAGACTTTCAGATGATCATCCAAATCTCACAAAATGAACATGTTTGGATTTCCCATATTTCTAGACTCCGTTCAGGACCCACTAGAGAGGATCGCTGCCATCATCAAAAATCTTCCGAACAAGACAATGTCTGAAGATGAATATGGTGGAAACCGTCCCATGGATCTCATGTCTCAATGTCTCCAACACACGACGAAGTTCTTGAATGGTGTGCCATCTTGATCATCCTCACTCTTTCATCTCTTCCTCAGCCCATCCCGACGTCATCGAGTCGTTCCTTAGAACGATCGACCTCCCCTCTTCTCCCTCCAACACTCCCTTCCGTCACGATCGACACCTCAACCTGATCTCCGCACTCAGCCAGTCTTCGTCTCCTCTCTTCATCAAACTCAGCGAACCGCTCCTCGACCCAACATTCCCTCTCGACTCCCTCCTCTCCCCTCGCTCGTTCACCGACCCTGCCAGTTCCTTCTTCCGCTTGGCCAGCACAAACCCTTCCTTCTTCCATCGCATCGTCGACACACACGCTGGACACATTCTGGACATGGCCATCTCGACTGCAGTGAGCTCAGTTCGAGTGATGTCTGACGAGCCATCGGAACCGCGCTGTCTGGACTTTGGGAGAGCGACACAGAACTTAGTTGTCCTACTCCAAGCATTGGCTGAAGTGAGCATTAATCCAAACTTGTCCAACGAAGCATTCAACTCGCTCGCATCTTCTCTTCTCACTCTCCTCGTTCTCTCCGCTGCGAGCACGAACGACGACATGTCGACAGCTGCTGTGTTGGACTTCTCGAATCTGTTTGGCCTGACCTTACCACACACCGAGGCACTCCTCTTTGTCACTTCGCCAACATTCCCTCTCAGTGATGCACTCACTCCTCGTCACTCTCAGGAATGGGACGAGTCGGATCACAAGAAAAGCGCTGGTCAGTCGATTTGTGCCGAAGCTGGTCGTTGTGTGATGATGATGTCTCATTCTGACAACTTGTCAACAATCAATCGCAGTGACTTCTCGAAAATGATTGGGATTCATTTCGCAGGTTGTCTTGTGAACGCTCTTCACTCGACCACAACACTCCCTCACTCCTTCCCCTTCTTCTCTCCCGAGCTGTGCGGATTGTCAGAACAGGAAAGCGTGTGGAACGACGGCAACAATCCCTCTGCACTCGCTGTCCTGAAAACTCTGGCCGACATCTCACTCAATCTCGCCTTCAGCGTTTCTTCGTGGGATCGAACCATGAGTCAAGCAGAGGAGGAGAAACGAGACATCATCTTTCTCCATCTCTTCCCTTTTCTTTGTGTAGAATCACAAGCTCGGTGTTTGTCATCGTTCAGATCATCACTCAATTCACAGATCGTGAATGCGCACCGATCTCTAGATCGCGTTTTGGAATACTTGGTTGAGATGACGACAGTGAATTCCGTCAACACTCCCATCGCTCTCCACAAAGAAATGAGACATGTCGCTCGGTTTCTCCTTTTCATCAATCCAGAGACACACTGCGTCGAAGCTACACCCACACATGTTTCACATTTGGAGATGTCGATCATCGAGAAGTTGACAACAGCAGAAGGAGATGTGAGATTGAATCTTCTGACATCGCTGGCTGTTATTTCGAGAGATGACCCTGATCTTGTCGATGAACTGATGACAGTGGAGAGCGATGCACAAGCACTCCTCCTCTTCTCTCTTCCCATCATCCGATCCACCCCGTACTTCGACCTCTTTCTCGATCGGAATCACGCAGCCTTCAACCGCGTTGTCGAGTTGGCTCGTCACCTCGACAATCTTCCGCTGGTCGCAGCTGCCTTGGGTCATCTTGGAGTTGCTGTTGAAAGATTCGAAAGATCACCATTCGTCAATGCGTGGTTGGACATCGACCAGCTCCTCAAACTGCAAGAGATCGTCATCAACACTCTTCGTGTGATTGTTCAACTTCGTCGTGAAGGAGTGGAGGAGGGATGTGTTGTGGGGAAGGATGGGACGACGTCGCTGGTGATTGATTCATGTTTGAAAGTATTGCGATTCCTGATGCATTTCGAGTCATTCGACCCGACGCCAGTCATCGAAACTCTGGTCTCGCTGGCAGTGACAACCGATCTCTATCTTCTTCGCTCCATCCTACTCGTTCTGGAGGAGATCGAATGGCTGACACAAAACACCCCAACACCTTTTTCGATCTGCACAGTCACTGCTCCTTTCAGAGGCATGAACCAATCATCAGCAACCCAACAACCACTCCCGTACATCGTCTCCTCCATCATTCTCTTTGCCAGCCTCAATCCACCGCAGAGTCTCTCTCAACAGTATCACTCCCTCCCATCTTCTGGATTCACGCAAACCACTTCTCAAACAGATCACTCTTTCTCACCCGATCGTGTACTCACAGGAATGAATGTGAATCTGCTGTTGAACATTGCTAAAGAAACGGCAAAGAGTGTGTGTCTCATTTTGGAGAAGAGACGAGCGAGTTCTTCTCGAGGTCTGATCTCTAACGATCCCTTGGAAATCAGCCTCGCTCAGAGTGTCACCCACATTACGCCACAACATCTCTTCCTCATTCTCTACAAACTGATCCTTCCAGACAACCCAGGCCGGATCTCGACTTCTTCACTCGTTCCACACGCTCCCTTCCTCACTCGCATTCTCACAATTCTCGTGCCTTCATCACCTGACGGAAGTGATCATTTTTCAATGCAGCTCGAACACATGCAACTTCTAAACGTCTTCCTCACTCTCGTTCTGGCTCTCACCTACATGGGAACTCTAAACATTCTCGCCTCCCTTCCTCTCAACACCGTTCCTCTCTTCACCCCTCCTCTCACCTCTCTTATCTCCGTCATCTCCATCGCTCTTGTTCGTCTGGACACGATCCCATCATCGCTGGATCGTCATTACAGCTTCTGTGACATGTTCAGGCTGAACAAGAATCGATCAAACCCACAAATAAGGCAGGTTGTGCTCGCTCTGTGTGAGGAAGGGATGGAAGACAGATGTGAGCATGCTCTTGACTCGTTCTCGTTGACATTTCTGAACATTTGGAAAGGAGCAAATATTCAAAGCCATGTCCATCGAATGATTTACGACCGATATGCTCCATTCGATATTCATCCCGTTCCTGTGTTGGGCAACCCTGTTCATCTACCACTGGATCGTCCTCCTGACACATTCAACGGTTTTCCCGTTGGAAGGGTTGCTGGTCCTCCACAGCCTCTAATTCGGCGGATCCCTCGTCAGCCTGGTGGGCTTGGTGCGGCAGATGTTCCATTTTTGGTGGACAACGGACATCCTCAATCTCAACCTGGAGGTTCTGATGGAGAGAGTGGGGAACACATTTCATCGTAGGCACGTGATGACAGTCTGGATGTGAAACTTTGTCTTTTCTTGTTAAGTGACCGTTCTGTTTCAGTTCATCAACATATATTTGACGCATTGAATTGTTTTGGAGTCTTACGGGACTCTCATCAGATCGTATTCTCGTGAAGTTGAGCGATGTCCACCTGATTTTTCGATCTTCAGTCGTAGAACGCATTGACGAGATATTGAAAAAAAGATTGGGCTGCCGGATTTTGTTGGATCGGAGAGTGCCAATGAACAGTTTTCTCGTCATTGTCGCCGTCTTCCTCTCCTCCCAATCTCACCATTCTACTTCACCACACTCTCTTCGGTCACTTCTAAGCTCTAGAAATGAAACCAGCATGGAAGCTCATTGCCTCAACCCGAAGATATTGAGAGTTGTCGACGATCTGGTCATCCCCGCCAGCATCGAGATCCGATCGGAAGAGATGACGCTGATTGGCAATAGTTCCAGATTACTGTTCCAACGTGACATCGAACCAAGTTGCGAACAGTCTTCATGGTCTCCAAATCAAGCATTAACAAAGAACCAACAGAAAACGACACCGAAAGTGAAGATTTGTGAACTCTCTGGAGCGATATTCATGTTTGACGTGCTGAATAGCTCGTTTTCAGTGAGTGGAGTTCACGCCGTCCTGAACTCTGATCGAGGCGGAGTCTGTTCCGTTGCTGGCTCGAACAGCACCTCTTTATCCATCGACTGCAGACGGAAAACTGGAATGGGCGACTAAATATGAAGTTACGAGAGTGATGTGGCTCCCAAAAGGTGAACTGGTTGAGGAAGGTATTAAGCTCTCGGAGACACCCTCAGGCAAAATCACATTCACCACTCCAAAGGAACCACCTCGAATCTCATCAGCTGATTGCTCGCTGGGAGGAGACCAACAGAAATCAGCAGTGGTGGCTCTGACAGGAGTGAAGTTGGGAGGAGGGATGGACTTCAATGTGACGGTTCGGAAGATGGAAGGGTTGATGCCAATTGGTGATGAGCTTGTGCTGACTGGAATCCTCTCAGGTGGATCTTCATCCACCACGCACACCCACACTGAGCTGATCTTTGGGGCACTCCATCCTCCACTCTCCTTCGGAACGACATATCTGATCACGCAATTCACAGTTGATGGATCTGTCTCTGCTCTGGATGCCGATGCGACTTTCTCTGTTTCGCCTGAACCGCCTTGCATCGTCGGAATCGAATCGAGGGAGTTGAACAAAGATCGAACCAAACTGAAACTCTTTCTGGACGGTCGCGCTCTTCTCTCCCGAGCAGGAATGCTGAGTCTAGCGAATGAAATCACAAACTGTGAATCGTCATCGGATGTGATTATTCATGACAACACCCACTGCACAGTGGAGTTCGCAGTTGGAGAAGAGGAAACATCAACTCAGCTTAAATTTGGAGTCGAATACACGCTGAAAGGAAGCTGGACAGAATCGAGTGGTTTTCATGTGGAAGATGGAATTACGGTGATTCCCCTCCCTCCAAAAATCACCAAAATGAAGTTCTCTTTCTCAAACACTCTGAACACAGGATGTTTTGTGAAGCTAACAGGGACAGACTTGATTGTTGGAGAATCGCTGAATGTTACTCTGAACGACTCTCTTTCTTTCATCGCCACCATCACTTCGACAACCGAAGCCCAATCAGGAGAACTCCAAATTGGATGGCCATCAACCCTCCAACACAACACAGAATACACAATCACCTCAATTAAAACAATGCACGAAGATGACGGAGAAACCCTCTGCGATTCTTCTGTCTCTGACACAACTGGCTCTCTCCCAGCTGACATCGCCATCTTAGTTGATTCTGATTCGTCTTCAGATTCATCGTCAGGCATCTGAGTAGTCCCATCAAAATAGGTAAAACTGGGATCAATTGATGTCAGTGCCTAAATTTGGACTGAGATCAAATTTCAACTCTTTTCCTTTGAGATTTTCTCATTATCACTTCATTAATCATGTTCAATTCACTTCTTGTTTTCACATAATGCTCTTCAATATTTCAGACAGCTCTTATTTCCCAAAAACACGCACGATCACAATCACCAACACTTCTTTTTTCGATGTATTCCCTTCATTGTCTTTAGTCAGTGAGAAAAAACCATCAAAGAAGACATAATAACGCATTATCGACTTGTTTTTATAATTATTGTTGTAGAACAAACTGAAACAGCAGCACCCAAAGTTTGCATTTTCATGATCTATGAAGTGACCATTTTCCTTTTTACTTTTTTTTCCATTCAAATATCATATATAAGAAGACTTTTTTGAAATGAAAGAAACGAAATGGTATTGTAGGTATTTAGTGGGATCAGATCCGACTGGGATCACTGGGATCAAATCAGAAGCCTGTTCATCGTTGTTCTGTGGAGATCGAACACGACCGTGCTCTTCGATTGAGGTGGGATGGAAGATTGTGGAAGGCCTTGGGATTTCATCGTTGTCGATCTCGATCATCTGCAACACGACTCAGAAGGATCAAATCACAGTCTTGTCTCACCATCGAGTTGTGATTTCATCAGGACCATCGACCAAACCAGAACTGTTTGTGTCGCCTTCTTCGTCATCGTCGTCTGAATTGGAGGGGGATGGAATGGTTGATGTTTCTGGAGGTCGCCTCTGGATCCATCAAGTTGATGTTGTTCTGTCTGACTCGCCCTCCCTCATCTTCATTCGAATGGTTGGAGGTCACTTGACGATCGAAGTGTGTTCATTTGTTGGACCCAAAGGAAATTCTCCTTCCAACATCGATTCAAGCACTGATTTGTGTGAGTGGGAAACTAGCGTGCTCAAGCTTGACCACGCAACAACAATCATCAAACAGACAGATCTGACCTATCTCTCACAAGGGGCGATCAACATGGAAGGAGGAAATCTGACCATCGAAACAAGCGCCTTCCATGACAACAGTCCTCTCTCTTCTTCATTTCCCTCTCTTCGCCACAACATTCGGTGTTCGGAAGGAGGAGAGATTGATGTTGGAAGTCTGAATGGAGGAGATGGAATGGAAACACCTTCAACGTGGATCTCAGCGAGTGATTGTCAGCTACCATGCGGATCTAACCCGACCACATGGATCTAACCCGACTACAAAAGACACTTTTTTCGACTCAAATCTCAATCCATCCCAGATTTCTCCGAACCCACATTTGAGTGAGTCCAACCCATTTGGAGATTGGATTCCTCCCTCCCCCATGAATCATCGAGGGAGAAATCGAACTTCCAAAATAGGATTCCAGGGCTGGGGTGCCTATTTCGGAGTCAGGGTATCGACCCTTTTTTGACTCCAAAATAGGAGGTCCTTAACATTTAAGCTTAGGGAATCCAAACTTCAGAACCACTTTTCTCCACGCCTGTTCAAGATTTTTCTTTTTCGTTTCATTTCTGGTGGTTTGGGATGGTTTTCTCTCGAAATGACAATTTTTCGAAAAATGAAAATTCTTGGGGGGACCTGGGTGGAAATTGAGGGTCAAAAACTGATTTCCCTGCAGATTAAGCTTAGGATCTTGAAAACTTGTTTTGATCATATCTCCACAACCAGACATAGTTCGGACATGAAGTTTTCACCAATATGGATCTTTTGATGAGAATTAATTTTTTTGGAAAATTTTGAAAATATCGAAGACTTCCTATTTTGGCTTTTTTCGACTTTTCATCAATTTCTCCAGTCCTGTTCAAGAATTTTCATTAATATTAAGTTTTGTTGAAAAACATTGTTCGTATTCATTCGGACCTGGGTTGAAATCGATTTAATGGAATTTGATTTCAGATTAAAAACATGAAGCAAAGTTAGTTAAGGAAGACCAAACATTCGAAAAATCATCAAATATTTATCTCAACTGCCGCAAGGATTTTTGTCAAAATTTTCCGAGAAAATTAATTCTCATCAAAAGATCCATATTGGTGAAAACTTCATGTCCGAACTATGTCTGGTTGTGGAGATATGATCAAAACAAGTTTTCAAGATCCTAAGCTTAATCTGCAGGAAATCAGTTTTTACCCTCAATTTCCACCCAGGTCCCCCCAAGAATTTTCATTTTTCGAAAATTGTCATTTCGAGAGAAAACCATCCCAAACCACCAGAAATGAAACGAAAAGAAAAATCTTGAACAGGCGTGGAGAAAAGTGGTTCTGAAGTTTGGATTCCCTAAGCTTAAATGTTAAGGACCTCCTATTTTGGAGTCAAAAAAGGGTCGATACCCTGACTCCGAAATAGGCACCCCAGCCCTGGAATCCTATTTTGGAAGTTCGATTTCTCCCTCGATGATTCATGGGGGAGGGAGGAATCCAATCTCCAAATGGGTTGGACTCACTCAAATGTGGGTTCGGAGAAATCTGGGATGGATTGAGATTTGAGTCGAAAAAAGTGTCTTTTGTATAGTAGTAAAATAACCCGGCGAGGGTAAAATAACCCGGGGTGAAAACCCCCTTTTTTGGATCCCTCTTTCCGTCCATCCCATATTTCTCGGAACCAAAATTTTTGGGTCCCACTTTTTTCCATAATGTTTGTCTCAACTCCGAGTATCCATCAAGGTAGAAATCGAACCTCCAAAATAGGATTCTGGGCCGGGGTGCCTATTTCGGAACCATATTTTGGCCTATTTTTGACCCATTTTGGCTCCTAAATAGGAGGTCCTTAACATTTAAGCTTAGAGGATCCGAACTTCACGACCACTTTTCTCCACGCCTGTTCAAAATTTTTCTTTCTCGTTTCATTTCTGGTTGTTTGGGATGTTTTTCTCTCGAAATCACAATTTTTGAAAAGTGAAAAATCCTGGGGGGACCTGGGTGGAAATTCAGGGTCAAAAACTGATTTCCCTGTATACAAAGCTTAGTGATCTGAAAACTTGTTTTGATCATATCTCCACAACCAGACATAGTTCCGACATGAAGTTTTCACCAATATGGATGTTTTGTTGGATTATATTTTTTTCTGAAAATTTTGAAAATTTTCGAAGACCTCCTATTTTAGCGTCTTTGATAGTTTTCGTGGTTTTCTCAGAATCAACCCCAACTGCTCTCCTCCCAAGCACGATTCTAACCAATTTGAGCTTTTGGATTCGATTCTGATTGTGTTCGCATCATTTTAATGAAATTTGGAGACGGGTGCATCATCCCATGTCAAGTGACAGCTCTCCTTTCGAACGAAGGCCAAAAACCCACAAAAGAATCTCAACTGCCGCAAAGGGATTTTTCTCAAAATTTTCAGAAAAAAATATAATCCAACAAAACATCCATATTGGTGAAAACTTCATGTCGGAACTATGTCTGGTTGTGGAGATATGATCAAAACAAGTTTTCAGATCCCTAAGCTTATTATACAGGGAAATCAGTTTTTGACCCTAAATTTCCACCCAGGTCCCCCCAGGATTTTTCACTTTTCAAAAAATTGTGATTTCGAGAGAAAAACATCCCAAACAACCAGAAATGAAACGAGAAAGAAAAATTTTGAACAGGCGTGGAGAAAAGTGGTCGTGAAGTTCGGATCCTCTAAGCTTAAATGTTAAGGACCTCCTATTTAGGAGCCAAAAATGGGTCAAAAATAGGCCAAAATATGGTTCCGAAATAGGCACCCCCGGCCCAGAATCCTATTTTGGAGGTTCGATTTCTACCTTGATGGATACTCGGAGTTGAGACAAACATTATGGAAAAAAAAGTGGGACCCAAAAAAATTTTGGTTCCGAGAAATATGGGATGGACGGAAAGAGGGATCCAAAAAAGGGGGTTTTCACCCCGGGTTATTTTACCCTCGCCGGGTTATTTTACTACTATAGTCGGGTTAGATCCATGTGGTCGGGTTAGATCCGCATGGTAACATCGAAAGAAGCGATCTCTCGCTCACCGTTCTTCGTCCCAACACTCTCGTCATCGTCGACGAGCACGCTGAACGCGAAGAAGACAGGATTTGAACTCACGATGGAAGGAACAACGCTGATTCCATGCTCCCTCTTCCTTGAAGTATTTGAAAAGAAGAAAGATGGATCGGAAGGACAGAAAATTCAGATTGCACTTTCTGAAGACTCAACTGAATCATTCAACGAAACTCTGATCGAAATGAGTGTGCCTCTGTCGGCCATGTCCAAATTCGAGAAGAACCTGGAATGGTGTGGACGGCTTGTGTTTGGGAAGAACGAAACGACAACATCATCATTTGTGATTCAGAAGAATTCAGTTGAGAGAGCAGCTCAAGCGGTGAGGGAAAACATGAAGTGGTGGATTCCTCTTCTCGTCTCTCTCGTCTGCCTGCTCATTCTCGTCGTCATCGGCATCATCATCTGCTGGCGCCGACGAAATCAGAACAATAAGAAGCCGGAGAATGGGACAGCGATGAAAGCAGTGGACGAGAACGAAGCAGCTCAGATGGAACTGGAACAGAAAATTGAAGAAACGATTCCTGAGAACAGCTTCGATCATCTGATCAAGACTAAACAAACCTTGAATCCAAAAGAGGACGACAAGAAACCAACTTCAGTCACAGATCCGATGAAAGATCATCAGTTGATCGAAGTGTTGGGAGAGTCTGGCGATGTGGGAGTTGTGGATTGGACGAATGCAGACACGCTGTTCGATGTTCTGCACCGGCCAGAAAAGAAGAGAGTGATCGAAAAGAAAGTGTTGAGTCGGAAAATCACGAAAGGACTGATTCGAGTTTGTGGAGACTTCAAAACGAGTGAGATCACAACGCGCTTCTCTCCTCACTGGGTGCTTGTGAACGGCAACATTGTGCAGCTTCGATTGGCGACCATTCCTGAAGAACCACAAGAAGGAGAACCAACAGCTCAGAATGAAAGTCAACAAGCGAAGAAAGAAGGAGGAGAACAAACGGATTCTTTTTTCGAGGGAAGGCTCTCAGCTGTGAAGAGCGAGGCAGTTGAGGGCCAGCGATGGAGAGCACCAGAAGTGTGTCGATCGATTGGAGAGAAGATTGATGTTGAGTCGGCGTTGGTGTTCAGTCTGGGAATGGTTCTGTGGGAGGTGTGGACGGAGGAAGTGCCTTGGAAAGAGATGGACGAAGCGAATGCAGGTCGTCAGAACGAGGCTGGACTGACACCGAATATGAAACTGGTGTTGGACGCAGAAATCCGGGAATTGATCACGAAATGCTTGTCGTTAGACCCGAAAGATCGACCGAGTCTGAAAGCAGTGTTCGCTGGACTGGGCGGGACGGAAGCAGTAGTTCCAGAACAGCCACTCCATGGTACCAAACAAAGCGATGCACTGGACATCCACTCATGAATTCTTCATTTATTTGTTTTTTGTCATTCTCTCGTTTTTTGCTTCTTCTTTTCGTCTTCTTTCTCACAATCATCCTTTCGCTAGAAAATCACACCATTTGACACTCTACAGCTCACGTTTGACTCTTCATTCCCCTACTCTTTCATCTCACACCTCCCTCGTTACGATGAACGAGGAGAAGATCTTGATTTTCGTTGAAGCTCTAGCCTGTCTTTCTTCTTCCACATCATTTTGCACATCACCCGTTTCGTCCCCTCACCCACCACCCATCTCACCGTCTTTGCTCTCCATAGTCTTCTCATAGTCTTCTTGACTGTTGTTAGTTGTCTGTCTTTTCCTGTTTGGTTTGTCCGATTTGTTTGTTGTTTGGTTCACCAAACACAGCGAGGCACTGCTCTCGCTGGATCTGTCACAACACGCCGCATCTCACGCATTTCCCACTTCAATCCAGAATCATTCTTCATCTCACCATATCATCCTTTTGCACTATTTTCTGTCACTTTTTTCATTCAATGAACTCGAGAATGTTATTGTAAGTGTGAAACTCTCAGTTTTTTTTTACGATTACTCCCCTTTGGAGGAACGAGGTGACGAAAGAGAATTGCCTTGATTCCTTCGATGAAGTGAGAGATTGATTGAAATGATAAGGAGATTGAGTTAGTTCATCCGTTTTCAAGAATTTCTCCCCAACGAAAGGGAGATAGTCGGAAAAGATACCCATAATCGATAACACCACTCAGATCGATGAATGATGCAGAGGGTATCTTTCTTTTTCTCATTCTTATCGTCTGATTGATGCAGAGTACTCTCCATTCTTGAAGTGGAGAATATATAAGCGAATCACAACTTCTTCTGCTGCAGAAGTCTTCGTCTCTCTTGCATCCTTCGTCAGGAAACACTACCCATTGGATTTCATGATTGTTGACAAAGTAAAAACGTTTCTTCATTGGATCCGGTATAACTTCGGGACCGTATCCCAAGCCGATGCCTTGGTAAAGGCGATTGGAGAAGTCTCCGAAGATCCCGCTGCAGTGTTTGTGGATTCCATTAATGCACTCTTGTCATCGTACTATCCGTCGATAGTCGAAGAAACTCTTGGCTTCCTTGGATATTGTGTCGCAAAATGCGCAACTTCACGACGCTTCGCGATTGTCTCCTCAAAACTCTTTCACAGAATCCCCTCAGCACTTTGCATGCCTAATTTCGCTATTGTAAAGCGAAACCTCACCATGCCCCATATGATCAGGATTATCCAAGTCTGCATCAAACTTACCTCTTTCCAACGTCTTCGAGTCCTCTCATCCATCGCTGACCATCAATCAATCCGAAATGTGGTGCTGCATGACGTGTTGATCCCAGTCGAACCCATTCTCCTCCAGATCAGTCGCAATCGTCGCCTTTCGTGGTGGAGCATCGAGTACCAAAACATTCTGCAAATACTGACCAAAATCTTCGATCGGTGTGCATTCCACCAACAATGGATTTTGTTGGTTCTTCTCACCTCCCAATGGCCTTCCAGTTGCTTTTCTCGGCAGTTGAAGACGATTCCATCACCAAAAGCACTGTTAGGCTCCTCTCCAACAAGATATACAGATGGAAGCACCATGAAGCCGAAACTTGGCGCAGAGGGAGAATAATGTTGCAGAGACTGGAACAAGAAGGGTTCGGAAATAATCTCGAACAAGCACTGTTTCACATCAGACAAACGAGATATGGAGACCATATGAGACTCTGTCCATTTCGAATCATGGAACATTTGGGAATGAACTGTAGTTGCCCTCGTTAGATGTATTTCACTTTTCATCAAATCATCCCGTGACAACAATTAATTTCATCGTATCGATTTGACCATTTCACCAGTTGCATCGTCATCAAAGATTTCACTTTCTCAAACTAAGCAAATTCTCCCCACCTGAGTTGCCAGTGGGAGAAAATGTCAGATGTGTTGTTTGAAGGAATATGGGGTGCCATCATCAACAAATGAATAAGTGCCATTGGGGAGTGTGATAGTTGGGAGTTGGTCGATGTTGGGGGAGGAGAGGAGGGAGGAGAAGGAGGAATTCGAGCACAACAATGACCCTCCATTGTTCACGTCCCGAATCGTCGATACTGATAAATGCGAACTTGTCAGCGACACTACACATCCCAACATCGTTTGACTCAAATGGGACAGCTGTGGCAGGCGGGAAGAGCCAATCGAACTCATGTTCACAAACGAGCAACCAATCAGCGATGACGAGATCATTTTACAGAAACCAGGGCTCCTCTCAGAATGAGATTAGGTGTGATCAATAATAAAGTTGTTATGGGTTAGGCCTGTTCATAGAACAAACAAATGGATTCCTTCCCGGTTTGCAACCGAGACGGTAAAACAAGAGTAAAGCCGAAGTGTACAACAGAGTACGAGTTCGGACTTTGTGTTCTGAGGCGACCGCAAAACATTCCCAGATTCCACCTCTCGGTGAGCACCTGGTTCTGGTCAAAGACCGGGAGAAGAAGCAAAAAGGTAAAAGAAACTCCAATTCCCATTGGAGAAGAAAACCTGTCGTGTGGCAGAGTTGTTGATGAGAGGAGCCCTGGTTTCTGTAAAAGGACCGCCCTTCCAGTAGGTCCATTACGAAACCTGGGGCTCCTCTCAGAATGAGTCTTGAAAGGTACAGAGAAAAAGAATGAATGAAAGTAGAAAATACAAGCCTGAAGTGGTATTTACAGATAATTAAGAGGAAGAAAGGCCGTGACCAGCTGGAAGCTGCTGCCACCAGCTTGTGGCGAGATCGGGGACAGAGTTACCAAACAGAATGGGACAAGAGTAATGTGTTTGGAGAACTCGAGAGGTCGGTGACCAGCCGACGTGCTCTCTGATCGTCGCCTTCTTTGCTTTTCTCACTCTCACCAGGTAGCTGACACTGGCGTGCTTTATTGAGTAGGGGAGAAAAAGGAGTGGGATCCCCAGTTCGACGAGCACTGCTTCCATCAACTTGGCAAGGTGTGACTGGCGTAGCGCCCGCCCCGTCGAATAACAGATCCAAACAGAATCCTCTCTGTCGATGAACGGAAGCGTTTGATGCGTGCGTCTCCAATTCTCCTGCATTTCTCGGTGTTCAATAAGAGCCTGATAGGCGGAGAATGCCGGGGTACCTTCGTCAAAGATGTAATGGAGGCTGACATGGTCCTGTTGCTGCTTTGAGATGATGGGTATGCCAACATATGAAGGCTGATTCGGTTGAGTTGGTTCTCCCCACTGGAGGCTCCCCCACTTTAGATGAACGATCTCCTCCCTTCGTGCACAAGAGTAAGCGAGCAAGAGAGCAAAACAACGTTGTTGGACCTGAGAAGGTGAATTGTGGGTAAACTGGTTGGCGACGGCCCAATTCAGAAGGAGGTTGATATTCCAGATGGAATCATATTTCCTCGACTTCAACTTTGTTGGGTTCTGTTTCTTCACAAGGGTGCAGAAATCCGCTAGAGGAGAGTAAGGTGATGAGAGGTTGGCATGAATGGGAAGGAGTGATTTGGATATCTTTGTGAGGGCATCATCAGGGAACAGAGATGGTGGAGGAAACTCTTTCTTCATCTGGAGGAGAAAACCGCTAAGAACGAGGTGGATATGAGGGGTTGATGCGATATACGAAGAAGACAAATTCTTCTCTCCACAGAAATTGGCGAAATATTTCCACGAACGCATCCATACTCCCTTCGACTTGTACCTATTCTCGTAGACCTCTGCAACGTCACCCTCCATCATCGTTGCCTGCACGACTTCTTGATAAAATCTGAGTCCGTCTACATTTTCATTCCCAGAAGGCTTGCGCGCACCTCGCCTGGTGGAAGAGCCAATTTGCTCTTCTTCTTGTCCAGGGAACACATCTGATGATAGTCGCCCAGTATCATCCATTCCCTTTCTATTTGGAGGAGTAGTGGAGTCCAGAGTTGAGATGGCCAGTTCGGTGTGATCAGCACACCGTGCGGTTTCTCCTTCAGAATCTTCATTAGAACTCGGGGAATCAAAGCTATCGGAGGGTGAAGGAGAAGATTGGTCGTCCCGACCAATTCACGGCAAGGCCGTCTGTTCCCGCTGCTCCTAGTTCCGCGAAGCGTGTCCAAAATTTTTTGCATTTTGCGTTCTTGTTGGACGCGAACATGTCCATCGCTGGAACGTAGTGCCATCTTTCGAATAGCTTCGTCATTGCTGCCTGATTTAGAGAGTACTCCCCCTGGGGTGGGAGTCGCGAGAGGCGATCTGCTGTCTGATTCGTCTCTCCTGGAAGATGATGAATCTCTGATAGAGTTAAGCCGATCCTCAGGATGGTCTTGAGTGTCAGTCTTGTCGCCGTCACAAGCTTTTGGCAAGCCCTCTGTTTCCTCAGGTTCCAGACAGCAGTGGTGTTGTCCGACTTGACAGCAATTGATTGTAAACGATTCTTCTGGAGGTGCGGAGACGCCCTGATGAAGGCATGGTGAATCGCCATCGTCTCCTTCCAATTGCTGGAGTGTGTTGCCTCGACCTCTGTCCAAGATCCGCTGAACATCGTCTGCCTTGCTCCGAATTGGAGAACAGCTCCCCAACCGACCGGACTTGCATCGGTTGTGATTGTAGCTTGGACTGGTTTTGAGGCAAAGCATGTCGGTCTGTTTTTGGAAATCGACATCTTCCAAAATGTCAATTCCCCAATGATGGACGGGTTCAGCGTCACCTTTGCATTCCATCCTCTGAGTTTCACTGCCGTATCGTTCATCTTCTGCAATTTCACGAGGTATAAACTTGCCTCCCTGATCGAGGTGCGGAGGAAAGAGAGTCGGCCCACGAGAGCAGCTAGTTCTCTGACGGGGAATGTTTGACGAAGCAGAGATTTCGAGATTGTTGCTGAGACTGACTTGAGCAACGATACTCGCCGAGATGACGGTATTTGAATCGACTGTTGGGGTGCAGAGAGTGTCCATCCCAAGAAGGTGATGGTTTGAGTTGGGTTTAGCTGGCATTTGTCCCAAGCCAGGTGGAAACCCAGTGAATGCAGGAAAACACATGCTTCTTTTGTATTCTTCTCCGCTTCCTCCCTTGAGGGCGAGATCAGGAGGACATCGTCTATGTAGAACACGATTGGAATGTTCAGGCTCGTTCTGAGAGTCTTGATTGCAATCTTCATCACTTTTGAGAATAGACGCGGAGCAACCGATATTCCGAATGGCATGCCCGCGTAAGTATCTGTCGTCCCGCGAAACTTGAAGCAGAGATATTTCTGAAGGTTGGGAGGGACGGTCAAGTGACTGAAGGCTGATCGAATGTCGACTGTTGTGAAGAAACTTTCCTTGGTTGTGCATGCCAGCGCTGTTGAGATGGTTTCCATCTTGAAATGCGGGGTCAGAATTTCCGAGTTGAGTCTGCTGGCGTCCAACACCTTTCGAAACTTGCCATTGGATTTTGGAACTAGGAATGTTGGTAAGATCAGCTTCGCGTCTCCCTCCTCGATCCGACTTACCACACCCTCCTCCAGTTCTTGTTCCAGCAGTCGCTGGTATTCTTGTTCTTGTTCCCTGCTTCCCTTGAAGGACCGAGCTGGGTGGAGTCGAGCAAGTCTTGTTTTCGATGACTCGTCTTTCCATTCCCACTTCACCCCTGCCAGAACACGTTCCTTCCCTCCAATCTTCTCCCATTCGTTGACTCGCCGAAGGAGGCTGCCGGTGATTCGAGTCTGTGAATGTGGAGCTTGGCGCAGGCTTATCGTCCAGATTGGGTATTGGGCCGCGGTTTGTTGAAGCGAGGAGTGTTGGATTTGGCAGGGGGCACTCCTGTCCCCCTCTGAGCAAAAACCTGGCTCGAATGTTGTGGAACGAATGGAGCTGGTGATGGTGTTGGCGACGAGTGCGGTGGGAAGACTTGCTGCGCGCATGAACCATTTGGGTTGAAGGGAAGAGAGATTTCTAGCCGTTTCGCAAAGTCCACTGCAGTATTGTCAGTGAAATACGCGGCGAGGTTGGAGCGGGTCGCCGAGTCAGCTGAGAGAATGATGCATTCTTCGATTGTATCCAATATATTGTTCCTTGGCAAGAGTTGTTCCATCTGGCGATGGAGATCGATGAGGAGAGCGACTGTTGTGAGTGAAGACTCCGTGGCTGTGGCAAGGGCTCGATTTCGTAATGTTGTGACTAATTGTCCGTCTGAAACCGAGATTATGATTGTCTGATCGATGTTGAAAAGTGACTTGGTGATCGCTGTCCTTGCCGATAGTCGATCTCGTCTATGATTTGACGCAACAGATTCGAGCCATGTTTTGTTGAATTTATGGTCTCTTTCCTTCAGCTTTTTGAGTAAACTCGTTTTATGTGCCACGATATCACGTTCCGAAGATATAGTTTCATTTTCGCGATCGAGTTTTTGAAGTTTTTCGAGTTTGACAAGGAGTTCGTCATCTCCATGATACTGGCGATTTTTGCTTCTCTGACGAACTAGTTTCTTTCGATGTTCGTCAACACTTGTTTTCTTAGGTTTAGTCTTGTGCTTCGAAGTCCTTGACCTTCTTTTGAGAGATTTATCAGCATGTCTTCGCTTCTCCTTCCTGATGGGTATGGATCCCGACGTTGAGTCTGAAGATGATGAGGTTGATTCCATGACCTCTTCAATTGCCCTTCTCCGTTCTGATTCGTGTCTCCGTTTCTTTGAACTTTTTTGACTGGATTTTTTGGGATGTTCCCATTTCTTCCTCTGGATGTACGACGCTTCGGAGGGTGACGACGATGACGAATTTGACCGTCTATGACGATCGGTCTTTGCACTGTGGTGGTGATGTCGGTGTTTGTTTCGACTTTCCCGAGAATTCTGACCCTTTTGAACGGGATGCTTATTACGTCTTAGAACTCGATCGGGGTGAAGAATTAGTGGAGAGTCAAGCACTTCAGAGTCGCTTGAACCATGAGAGGGATCCTGTTGGCTCGAATCGTTGGCTGATTGCATTTGTAGAATCGTATTGACCAGGCCTAACCCATAACAACTTTATTATTGATCACACCTAATCTCATTCTGAGAGGAGCCCCAGGTTTCGTAATGGACCTACTGGAAGGGCAGTCCTTCCAACCTCTTTTGCACTTTGTCGAGGAGCTTGTGTCAGTGAGAGGCCAATCCCGTCTGTTCCGAGAACTTTCTGCGAGTTGAACGAACATCCAACAATCGAGATTGAACGCGATGATCCACAATCTGGAAACGCTGGTGTTTCCAGAATTCCACGGAACTGGCCATTTTCACTCGAGATCGAGCATTTCTTCACCGCAACTGACGATTCTGTTGTGGACTCCTCGAAAGATGATGATGAAATCAGAATCGCACTTGTCCCCGACGAGAGTTCAATATTGCTTTCAGATATCATCAATTTGCTTCCTGAAACAATGGCCAGCCTCGTCGGGTGTGCTTGATTGTTCTGCTTTCTTGGATCTTCAGAATTGGTGACGAGCGAAAAGTGGAGTGATTTCAAAGATATCGTTGAGTTGGTCAATGAGAAGATGCAATTCTCACCAGTATGCATGGTCATCTTTTCGTCATTTGTGTTGCTGTCGGACCCAGATTGTGGGATAATGTATGTTTCCGTTGATGATCTTTGGTTCGAAGGTTCTCCCGATAATTCAAGAAACAAGTGATTGATTTCGATGTTGTCTCCAATGTATGTTCCTTTCGGAATCGAGGTAAATTGAATGATATTCGAGTTAGCAGCTACATTTTTCGATATGATGTCTCGAAGTGATTCCAGATTTGATGGACCTGCTGTTCGAGAAGGGACGGCGAATATGGATTGAAAGAAACAGAGAAGGAGCGAGAGGGGGATCATGATTCGGACTGGAGATGGATTGAGACGAGATTGTCGAAGTGAGAGAGGATGTGAAGGAGATCGAACCCTTTTTTTGAATCAGTCAGACCTTCTTAATTGAGATAATAGATAAGAATCAGATATTTTACTGGGAGGCTCATGTCATCAAGATAAAAAACCTCTGAAAATGTCAATGGATTCGTCCCTTCGACAGTGTGAACAATGGGTCGGATCTTTGTCACCATTTTCATTAATTCTCGATTGCATTGAAAATCACCTTCAATGCCGATGTTCCTGTTGTTCTGCACACTCTTAAATTGTGTTGATGAACGCTACCAAGATTTTGATGCTATCTTTGAGAAGAAAGTTGCCGAATGCAATTTGGTCTCAAACTCAGAATCCATTTATCTATCATTTGATTCTGGATTGTTTTGGACGAATGGGATTGGGTTTGTCTCGAAATCAGTGGAACTTCATGGAAACAAGACATGGCTGATGCATAGAGCAAATGTGCGAAACGAACGAAATGATAATACTGACGAAAACACGGTCCAACAGACCACAAAGCTCAACCATCCTGAACGATGGATGATGGAGATGCGGAATAGTTCGTTGATGATGCGATCATTTGGAGTGGACGCGGGGCTGGCTGGAACAACAATCTGTTTGGTTGTTGGGTCTATGGTTGAGGTGATTGATAGCGAACTGTTGTCAAACATGGAATGTTCTGGATTCGTGGTTGCGGACTGGGTTGGAAGTGGGTCGAGCCGGATTGTGATCATTGGGAGCAGTCACAAATCATCGACTCTGAATGTGATTCTTCCGCTTGTTGGTCGGGGATATGGACAACTGAACACGAACAATGAAGAATGGAAGGGAGGAGAGGAAAGATTTGGTGATGGATGTGTTGAAAGGGAAGAGATTGTTGGAGTTGGACTGTCGTTCGATTCGACGCACTTTGCAGTTGGAACTGGCCCTCTTTTCTCGTTTGTTGGGAAGTCATTGTGGTCAGGGTCGGAGAATGGGAAGATTGGGATGGTTGGAGAAATTTCGACCGAGTTGAGATCAAGCTGCATTTTGAATGTGACGAGCAGTTTTGAGATCGGAATTAGAAGTGGAAGCCAGACTGGTTTGGGAGTGGGGAGTTGTGTGTGGGAGAGAGTGGTTGGGAGCAGGATTTCAGGGAGCACGAACCACGACATGGGGACTGCACTTTGTGGGACTCGTTTGGGGTTCAATGTTGTTTGTGTGAACAGTTCGTTCTCTTCCTGTGTTCGCACATCGAACGACGAAATCGACATGAAACACGAAAACGTCACCGAAGACGTCATTGGGCGAACATTAGTTGAATCGTCATCAGGAATGACCTCCGTGAAGTTCACTCTCTGCACATTCAACGACATGACCGTCGCAGATTCGAGGAACAGGGGTGGAGCCGCTATCTGCCTCAACCAATCACACTCCTCACTGACCGTCACTCAGTGCTTCTTCCACAAATGCACATGCACGTATAATGGTGGTGGTGGAGCGATTTACGTGTGGGAGTCTCGCACTGATCGTCACATCTCAATCTCTTCGTCTTCCTTCACAGAATGCGAGACGACTGGGGCATTTGCCCTTTTTGGTGGAAGTGTCACCTGTGAATCCAATTCATCTATTTCAATCTCTGACTGCTTCTTCGAGAAAAGCAGATCAAAGAATTGTGATGGTGCTGTCTCTCTAGTTTATCAACCACTCGCCACTCTTTCCAACTGTGCATTCGTATCATGTTCGGCTCAGGAAGAATCAGGTGCACTGGGATTCATTCTCATCTCATCGATTGATCTCTCCTTCCTCCAGTTCCGAGATTGTTCTGCGGATGGAAAACCAGAATCAAACGATATGTACTTCGAATCAGTATCAATCGTGGATTCAAACACTATCAGGTTCTGCGACTCCACTTCAGCCAGACCTAATATCCTTTTCTTGGATGATTCTTATACACATTTTGATCGGAGTTATCTTGTTCGTCAACTCCAGTTCACTCCAACAGTGGAAGTGAGTGTGTCGATCAGTGGAGAGACCGCAACAGTGATGGCAACAGCGAGTACAGGAGTGAAAGGAACGATGGGAATATTGCTGAACGGATCGAATGTGCCTCGTGTTGTTTATATTCCGTTTGGGAGCGACTCGGAGACATCGACAACCGGAACAGCCGAAGTGTCGTCGGGAGCGGATGGGGTTCTTCCACCAGCAGCAAAGTATGAACTCCGCGCGTCGTCAGTCCCTTCAGTCTTCCTCAGTTCAGTGCATTCTGCCCATTCATCTCTTTCTGCAGATGGAAACACAACAGAAATTGTTCTGAAAGGAATCAATTTGGGAGAAGGGAGTTATTGGATGCTGATCCGAAAAGGAGACACCACTCTCAACATCTCGCTGATTCTCTCCGACTCGACGACTCTCGTTGGAGAAGCACCTCTTCATCCATCGACAGCATCGGGCCGACTGGAATGGTCAACAGAATACGAAGTTGAGAAAGTGATGCGGCGTCCAGAAGAAAGTGTTGAAGAGAATGTCCATCTGACCAACACAATCTCATTCACAACACCTGCTGAACTATCTCGGATTTGTTCGTGCAGTGGAGCTGTTCTGAACAAAGACAGAACTCAAGTGACGATCTCGTTGGATGGGAGGGCGTTGGGTGATTCACTCGGGTCGATTTGGGTGTCGGTCGGAGGCACTTTCTGGAAATCTTCGACAATGCGAAAAATCTCGGAAACACTCTGCGAAGCCGACTTTCTCGTTGCTTCAGAACAAAGTGAGACGCATCTGAAATACAACGGAGAATACACAGTCTGCCTGAAACCAGACGAAGCTAGCACACTTCTCGTCGACTCTGGAATCACTGTCCGCATTCCTGGAAATCCATCTTTCACTGAAGTGAAGTTTTCGTTCACGAACTCACTTGGGACAGGATGCATTGCGATCTTGAGCGGAACAGATCTGGTGGTTGGGACAGAATACACAGTGAAACTGAACACATCGCACACATTCACGATTGTTGTGAAATCATCGACTCGCGCAGAATCATCGGAAATGCTGATTGGGTTTGAAGGAGCACTCGCATATTCCGCAGACATTCTCATCATCTCCATCGAACCTGCCGACGAAGAGAGTGGGGACGTGCAGATCTCTTCGCCATTCACTGGACGGACACAGGCTCGTCCGAATGTGAACGAGATCTTCATTGACATAGTAACTGGACAGAACGATTGGACATGTGGAGACTTGTCTCGTCCTTGCTCGACGATGACTGTTGCGTGGACGATCATGCAAACACTCGGAATCATGCATCCAGCGTTCACGCTGCTGAACAGCACATCCATCTCGTCGCCGATGACAATTGGAAGTGGGATGTTGGTTCTGATCCAAAATGGATCAAGTCTCGAACCATCTCTGAACATTCCGTCGTCGACTGCAGAATCAGCGACATCAGCTCTGATTGTGGTTTCATCAGCGTTTCTGAACATCCAGAACATCGACATTGTGGTTGGATCGTCCCAACCGTCATTCGTTCTGATCTCCGCATCGTCGTCGAAGATGATTCTGAAAGATGGATTGATGACAGTCAAAAGCTCAACAGATATGAATCATGATAGATTGGAGGAGTTGTGTTTGTGGACGACAGGACTGATTGAGCTGTTTGACACAGAACTGAACGTGACGAACAACCAATTCTTCAACATCTCTCAAGGAGCGATGAGAATGAAGGGAGGACAGTTGAACATTCAGGGATCGATCTTCTGCGACAACATTCCATCCAACTCGTCGTTCCCATCTGCTCGTCGCAACATCGCATGTTGTGAAGGCGGGACAGTTCAGATTGGAAGTGTGAAAGCTGGCGATGGATTCCAGAAATCGTCAGCGTGGATCTCGTCTGAAGGTTGTTCGATTGAGTCAACAGAAGTGAATGCAGATGCTCCTCTCTTCATCCCAACACTCTCTTCTGACTCCACTTCGAAGTTGGACAAGAAGACGAAATCGTTGACATTAACAATTGAAGGAACGATTCTGATTCCGTGTTTGCTGTTGCTGGAAGTGTTCGAGATGGGAAAGGATGGAACAGAAGTCAACTCAACTCAAATCCCTCTCACTGTGGACTCAGCGACATCATTCACTGAGACGAAGATCGTCGTTACACTTCCCAGTTCGTCATTGAAATCTCTGGACGAGTCGCTGGAATGGCGAGGACGACTGGTTTTTGGAGAGAACCAGAAATCAATCGACAGTTTCTTGATTCAACAGAACTCGTCTGGTCGATTCTCTCAAGCAGTGAAAGACAACATGAAATGGTGGATTCCTCTCGTGATCGTTCTAGCATGTGCTCTTCTGGCATTGATTTTGATTGTGGTTCTGTTGCGACGCCGAAACAAGAACAAAGCAGAGCAAGACCAGAATAGTGGAGATCAACAAGAACTGGACCAGACGGATGACAAGATTGATGTGATAACCAAAAGAGACATTGAAGACTGTAATACCTGTGTCAACACAACTGGTCAGAAACAGCTTCAAGGACTCTCAACACTTTCATCTCATCCTTCGCAATCGCATCAGGACACAAACATGGTCATTCCCAGGGTTTATAGTTGTCAGACAGATTTAGTGTAAACGTGAGGTCGAAAGACCTCACCTCCCCATTTTGGAGGTGAGGTCTCTCGATGTCCGAAATAGGCAACTGAAAAGCCAAAAAAAGTGAGATCATCGACCACAACACGACTCTCCGACACCATTTCGCACCTTAAATTTCCTTCCACTTCACCGGACACAGTTGAATTTCTCTTTTTTCGCAAAAATCACTGAAATTGTCACTTGATCCAGAAGACCAAAAAGTTGGTGGGTTGGATCAATGTTCAGTTTTTCCATAGAGTGATCCAATGTGACTTTCAATTTGATTTTAGATGTTAAATGAGCTTCTCGAATCCATTTAATGAAAAAAAAGAGGAAATTTCTCCTTGATTGAGCTTATTGAGAGAATAGAAGCGAAAAACAGCACCACATTTTCCTCCACTATCCATCTCACATTTAGAAATTTTGCTCAATCTATAATCAATTTTTCATGAAATGAGAATCCTCGTGAAAATTAAACCAAAAACATAAATGAGAATAGAGGCGAGGTCTTTTGAGGGTGAGTCAGGTGAGGACCCGATCCAAACCCTGGTCATTCCAGTCCCACCTGGTCGGACAGCAGTTCTGATTGTGGGTGAGGATCAGTTTGGTCAGCCGAAGATCGAAGATGGATTCGTGAATTCGCATGACACACTGTTCAACAGACTTCATGGACGTGAACAGACTCCGGGATTAAACATTCATCGAACGCAATTGGATGTGGCGAAGGCAGTTGCGAAATTGCTGTCGCTTCGCCCGAGTGCTCTGGCACTTCAGAAACTGAATCCTCACTGGGTGTTGTTCTCTCCATCGAACTCGATATGCTTCAAACTGAACGACGACACACCGTCCCAAGCACCAACGACGATCCCCACACAATCAGTCGAACAGAAAGAGACGCAGGAAGAGAACCGTTGTCATGGGATTGATGAACAGAAAGTGACGGTTTTTCGGCTTGGCCTGATCTTGTGGGAAATCACGACGGGACAAATTCCGTTCAGTGAAACGGATGCTGTGAATGCTCAGCGGCAGTTTGGAATTGGAAATGTTCCTGGGATGGAATCACTTGAGCCTGCTGAACTTGTGACACTTCTTTTGGAATGTCTGGATCTGAATCCTCTTTCTCGTCCTTCACTTGAATCCGTTGTTACTTGACTGGAGTCGATTGGGGAAGGAAAGATGGAAGATGCAGCAGATCTTTTGGACCTCCCGAATCACACACACGACAACAACGGGAATCATGAAACTAAAACTTAACTTTTCATCGCGTGTCACTGCTTTTGTTTCTTTTCGTTCACAATCCACTCCTATCTCGTTCTGTGCAGTTCCATCACCCTTTATTTTTCCATTTTTTTCCCATCTCGCCTGAGCTCACATCATTCTCGGTGAGATCGGTCATTCTTTCTTTTCTTCTCCCAACTTGAGTCGCATCACATCATCGGCGATTCGTTGTTTGAACCTCCTTCTCTCACAAATAGCTCGTCTTCATTCAGTGGCCCTCCTCGGATCACCTTCCACTCATCACTCTGCCAATCAGTCTCACATCCACTGTCTCTCTCCACTTGGACCTTAGTTCCTATCAGTTTTCTTCTTCCTCAGTCTATCTCACCTGAGCTCACATCATGCTCGATGAAATCGATCATTCTTGATTTCTATGTCATAACTCGCACATCAATTCTCGCTCTCGTGTTGGATGACCAAGCAGACGGCCCAAGTCATCTCAATTGACTTCACCAACAATCACTCTTCAGTCGATACACGACAATCTTCATTCAATTTTTGGGTCGTCCTCTAGTTCTCTTCTTTTTTCATTCTGTTTCTCTATTCAATTCAGCCTTAGGATTTCTAATGGTTTGCTTCTGACTTGTCCTTCATTTTCCATTCATCTTCATGTGTTTCCATGTCTAAGCGACTTTTCACCTGTATCGCTCTTCTTTTTGACATTCCTCCTGTGATGAACACATCAACCAACACACACTCATTTTGTTGGTGATGATCAAGGCTTCACAGCCGTCTTTCTTCGATTGTGTCCAATCATCTTTTTTCGCTTCACTTGTTGATTACATCGAGTATATGTGCTTTACATGACCAACATGCAGAGAATCTGGGTCGATCTTGTCTCCATCATTCACTGTGATTTGAATCAGTTGAGAAAGGAATCGTACGATATGTGACATGATCGTGTGAGTTTTCATGAAATGAGTGATGTGAGGAAATGGTGATTCATTCTGAATCGAATCAAGAACACAGAAATGTCCCAGAAGATTCTCCAGATTGGAGGAAAGCTTCAGTTCTTCAAAATACAACTGTCAAGAGACAAGAGCGTTTGGGAGAGACGGAAGCGGAGTTGTTGAGGGAAAATGAGATGTGAGATGACAACATGCGAGGTGTGTTGCGAAATGTGCTGTGATGAAGAAAAGAGAAGCTTGAACCAACGAGTGTGTGTGAATGTCTGGAGAGTGACGTGAAAGAAAGAGTGTGATGAATTCACATGACAACGATGCGACAGTGTGCTAAGAGTAATACAGTGGCAGAAATGAAAATAAGGCAAGATGAGTTGGTGAAATTGAGAAACAACTCGGAAAGAGAAGAAACCAAGAATTGAATGACGAGAAAGGAAGATGAGAAAGGAGAAAAGAAGTGTTCTCCATTCCAAGACAACAAAATCAATTGCGAATGCTTTAAATCTGATTAACATCAGACTGAGATGTGAGACGAGTCAGTTCCTGCCTGTTTGTGAACTTTGATTCTGACTCCACCCTCCAGTTGTTCTCCAAATCAAGACAAAAGCGAATGCTCTGATGTGGAGCGAGAATCTCGAAATCATGAGAGAGAGATGAGGTTGAAGTGTCTGACCAATCCCACTTGATCTTTCATCTAAATCTGAGATTCCGCGACTGCTGACTCGTTTTTGTGCGATGACAGGAACTCGCCAACTTCGGTCAGTGTTGGTCGTTCTTTCGGATTCACTGACAGACATCGCGTCAGCATCGCGACGAACTCCACGTCATGCAAAGCTGACATATTTGGAGGAATCCCAGTCCCAGACTGACGCTGAGCAACAACAGCATCAACTTCTCCGTACGGAACAAGACCAGTCTCAATCTCCCACAAGATCAGGCCAAGACTAAAAACTGACGCCTTGTGTCCATCCACCTGTCCACTTCCAGCAACCACTTCGGGTGATCGCCAGCGAAGACCATCCATCCCACACTTCTCTCCTTCTGCCCCAATCGCATTTGGGTTCTGTTGTTTCTGAGCCAGGAGTGCTGCTTGTTCAGCTTCAGTTGAGTTCATCTCAAGTTTCAGGTGAACATTCCCAGCTGAATCAAGAAGAATCCAGTGTGGCGACAGTTGAGTCAGAACATCACTCCGTCCACGATGAGCAACAACCTGCTTCAATCCATTCACAATCTGCACACCAATTTCACGGTTTCGAAGATCTCTCTTCTCAGTATGTATTGCACTGTAAAGTGTGGTGTCCATTAGAGTTGTCGACACAGCGAAGTCTCCACTGCATTTCATCACCTCAACCAGGTACTCAAGAGCGTCAGCTTTCGATGACTCCGGCTGACGACCCTCTTCGGTCGGGAGAAGGCTGTTGTCGGGTCTGAAGTTGGAGTGGCTGAGTGCTTGTGGAGGGATCTGTCCATTCGTGTGGTCTGGAGCCAATTCCTCGACTTCGACTTTCTCGTCCACCTGGTCGTCTGTTTGTTCATCAAATTCCTTCAGAGATGTCTCCGATTTCACCTTTCGGCGACGGAGGAGAACGATGATGACGACTGCGAGAACCAGAGCGATGAGTAGGCTCGAGACGAGAGGAATTAGCCAGCTCAGAAGTTTCTTCGTGCCTGGTAACATCGCTTTCTTATCATCGCCTTTTTTTGGGTCTGTGGGATCCTCAGGTTCAGGTTTGGGTTCAACTGGGTCTTCTGGTTCTGGGTTTTCTGGTTCCTCTGGAGGGACATACGATGATTTGGGGATGTGGAATGTGATCGTCTCGTTCATCCACACAAATGGCGATTCTGAGTTTGTCAATCGTGTGATGGACTTGATTGTGTATGTTGTGTCGTGTGTCAGCAAGCGATCTTCTCCAACCACAACAAAGCCAGACGATCCACCGATCTTCGACGATTCGTCGAATTCGACTTTGATGGCGATGTCATTCCCTTCTTCCTCCACAACAATCTCGTATGATCCTTTCACCTCTTCGCTGAGCAAAAGTGAAACAATGGCAAATGGCTGGTCCTTTGAGACGAGTTGAGATTTGGCTCCGATGAGAGTGGGTGGTTGTTCGGGTGTGGTGAAGGAGACGAAGGATGGTGTCGAAGCGAGGTTGAACGCCCACGCTGCCAGCGGGAATGTGAGGGCATTGGAGGGAGACGAAGACGAAGAGGGAACAATTCCAACAATTGACGTGATTGTGTACGACGTCGAGAAATCGAGAGTCAACGATGGAGATGGCGATGTCAGTGTGCCCTTCCCATTCACAAATTCGAACACTCCCTTCACATCTGTCTTGTTCCCTTCGTTTCGAAATGTCACTTGATATTTCTGTGACGCATTTGGAATCTTCCCCTTCATCTCCAACTCCATTATTCCTGACAGACAATCATACGAGAGTTCCACTCCTTCCGTCAACAGTGGCCCGATCTTTTTGAACTCGTCGTCATCGACTCGCACAATCGACTCCTCAGGAGGGTAGGGATTGACAATCGCGTGCATTCCAATGCTGTCAGTGACACACGTCGTGAAGCAGTCAATAAACGAGAGTGTTCGTCCAGAGTCACCGAACATAAAGTTCATTGACACGTCAACAAAACCGGGTGTGTCTTCCGGAACGCACGTGGACACGGAACGGTCTCCATTCGGCCCAATCGAGTTATTGATGAATGCGACTCGATTGAGAGAGATCGATACTGATTGTGCGCTCGTCTGGTCAAATCTGATCGCTCCACTCGCATCGGAAAAGCAATGATTCACCAGACAATCAGAGACCACACAGGATTTAAATCCGGACACAGCGAAGGCACCACCAAGGTTGGCCGACGTACACTCTACAAAAGAACAGTCCTTCACAGTCATCGTTTTCGTTGAGGAAAGTGAAGCGAAGAATCCTCCAGCATAACCGCTCTTCCATTCACTGCCTGTTGTGCATCGGAGAAAGCGGAAGTCGGTCATTATGATGTCACAGCTTGGATACATATACAGGCTCCAGCTGAAGCGATGAGCCTGTAATCCACACAGGGCTCGGCATGGGTTTAGTATGTCGGGTCGAAAAAAAGTATGTCGGGTCGGAAAACTGATGTGTTGTTTTCCTGATTTATGCCTGGTGAAGAAAGAATATTGATAAAATAATGATTGAGTGGGATACTATGAATCATTATAACGTTGTTTTCATTTCATGAGATGACTTTTCACAAGGGACTGTCGAGAAAAAACATGGAAAACTTTCACTTTTTCTTTGTCAATTTTTTCTCTCTATTGTCAACAAACAGTGAATTTTCCCTTCAATATACATCCATTTGTGAGATTATAACAATATTCTATTACTTGTTCGATCATAGATTTTGAATCGACCTAGAACACAAAACAGTGAAACAATGAGATGAGGATCGTAGTGAATCAGAGACATTTTTCTCAATCATTCAGCTGCGAAACGATGATAATGTCAACAAAAATGAAGAAAATCACAATAACATCTTAATTTTGAAAATGATATATGAAATAAAGTCGACCCGACATACTAAACCTTCAACCCGATATACTAAACCCAACCCGACGTACTAAACCCAACCCGACATACTAAACCCAAGCCCAGGGCTCTCGCTCAGCCTGAGTAGTGAGGTGTAAAGGGTCGGTAGATCAAACACCTCGAATGAATCACGAATTCCAAAACAAATCATCGCAACAAACCGAAAATGACCGCCGGACAACCCCCGCTACGGACCCACCAGCCTGGGTTGGCCCCGCCGTCGAGCAATTTGCAGCCACATTCGCAACAGTTTTGCACAGTATTGTTGGAGAAAATAAGGAAAAGACTGAACCCAGGCATCAAAACCGAAGGAATGAACGAGAAAGGTTCATCGATTCCGACTCCAACTCCGATAGTTCAGATGATGAGACATCACATCTTCTGTTGGAGAAACGAAAGCGGATCCCTCCAAAACCCACACAGACTCAAAAGAAAGTGAAACACAAAAGAAAGACCGATGGATCAGCACAAATCGATTGCAGTAGTGACCTATCAGAGTCAGATACTCGCTTGCAGCTGGTCCCATCACAACCACATCAGAATCTTCGCAGCTATGCCTTAACGTCGCAGAAATTGATTCAGATGTACATCCCAAAGTTTTCTCTCGATTGGCTATCTTCGACTCTCCCAGCAGAAGTCCTTGATGAAGTCAGAGGTTCAACTGAGTACCTCCGCCCGGCTTTCAAAATCGCCAGCAAGACAAAAGACGCCCTTCGCCCCAACGACATGCCTGGAAAGATTGACACTATTGCTAAGGCGGCAGTCGATAGCCTTCTCGTCGCCCTCTCAGCCTTGTCTGAATTGCTCGTTAGCATGAAAAGAATAGACGTACCTGATGAACTACTACGGCAATGGACGCAGGTCACGTGCTGTGTCGCAGATGCTGCCACAAAAGTTCAGGCTCAGCGATATCTGCGGAATAAGAACTGGACGGATGTTGCCCAAGCACTTGAGATCCAAACCGAAGTTGGAGAACCACAAGTACTCGCGAGTGTGCGCCACGACACGGACTTTTTTCGAGGGGAGGGGATGGAAGACAACCAAGCCAACTTCCATCCCCGATCGAACCGAAGCTACAGATCATATCGTCCCCTCAACAAGCCGCCTGGGAGCCGAAAACCACAGTAGTCAATCCAACCCAACACATTCCATTGATGAAACACAGACTGAAGACACAAATGGAACGATGGCGAGCAATCAGTGGCGACAAGAGAGTGACAAAAGGAATGTTTGGGGAGTGGAAGACCCCAAACAGCGAGGCAAGGCTCATCGGGACAGCTTCACCTCACCCATTCTCAGCGTCCCCCCGTCTAGAGCACCTGTTCAGCCAAGAATTGAAGAGGGAGATGCAGACAGCCGTTGTCAGGGAAGCCACCACCGGAGAAGTTCTGTGGTGGAACAAGACGTTTATGATACCGAAGAAGGACGGAACGCACCGCAAAATTCTCGACTGTTCGCAACTAAACGAGGAAATCAAAGATCGGAGTTTTCGCTTCGAGGACTTCTCAACGCTACGACTGATGATACAAGCAAACGACTTCGCGACAGTGATCGACATCAAACAAGCCTTTCATCACGTGGATGTTCAGCCGGAATTTCAACGCTTCCTGGGTTTCAGATTTCAGAACAGTGACTATCTGTACCAGACAATGCCTTTTGGAATCAAGCATGCCCCACGCGTATTCACCAAAATCCTCCGTCCAGCCATCGTCCACATCCGTCAACGGTGGAACCTGCGAGTTTTGGCATACATGGACGACATCATCCTTCTCCACCAGAACCCTGCACATCTCAGTGCAGTCACGTTGGAAGTGTTACAGTTCCTGAAGGACTTGGGTTGGTTGATTGCAATGGACAAGTTGATCCTGGAACCAACCCAACAGTTGGACTTCCTAGGATGGTCCCTGGACCTGAAGGAGGGCACATTCAGAACACCACCAGCAAAACAATCAGCGTATATCAAAACTACTTCAAAGACTGTGTCCCTCGCACTCGGACGGAAGAAGGTGACAAACCGATCGCTCGCCAAACTGATCGGGAAACTGAATTCACTTCACCCACAACACAATCAGTCATCTCTGTATCTGGGGGCATTGCATCGAACACTTCAGAGAGGACTAAGACTGACGGGATGGAATGGATCCTGTCGTCTGAACCCGTCAGTCTTGGGAGATCTTTCATTCTGGACCACAGCACTCAAGCGGAACAGACCACAGCTAATAGTACCACCAACACATCAAGCCTGCCTGACAACAGATGCCTCAGAGAAGGGATGGGGGGCAGTGCTCGAGTGGAAGAATCACTCGGTTCCGATGTTCGGTCAATGGTCAACCAAGACACTCCCACATTCAATCAACGTGAAGGAGACAATGGCGGTGGAGCGAGCGGTCAAGATGTCAAGACACATCCTGAAGAAGGAGAAGATATCCAATTTGAAAGTGCGAACAGACAACACATCAACAAAGTTCAATCTGCAGAAGTGGAAGGGAGGAAGGAACCTGCTCTCACCGACAACAGCAGTTTGGTCTCGGTGTATGAAGACAGGGATCACGATAGTAGAAGTGGAACACATCAGAGGAATATACAACGTCGTGGCAGACTCTCTCAGTCGCCTCCACCCGTTGGGAGAGTACCAGATCCTCCCAGCGATCTTCCAGCAGCTAGTCTCCAATCTGGAATGGAAACCAGATGTGGACGCATTTGCGTCCCGAGAAACCCGCCTTCTCGAAGAGTACTGGTCGCTCAACAGCGAGCCAGAAGCGACAGCGACAGACGCACTGGTTCAGGACTGGGAGGGAAAGAAGCTGTGGATCCACCCTCCCATCCGACTGATCGGCAAGGTCCTCCGGAAACTGCAACACTCATCATGCCAAGCGGTGCTCGTTGTTCCCAGTTGGGAAGGCCAGTCCTGGACACACCTGTACCACCAGCTGTGCCCGACTCGCCGAACGCTCGGATCATACGAGACGATAATGAAGATGACAAGTCAAAGCTTGTCTCTGGAAGACTCTGAGGAAGGAAGACAAAGACTCCCACCAGGACTGGTGGGAGTCGGTTTCCATCAGATCAAAACGAAGCAGGAGAACACTTCTTTAGTCAGCTCAGAGTGGTAGCCAAGATAGACGAGAAGGCAGCAGACAGATTCCTTCCACAATCTCGTGATGTGCGAAGAAAGTGGAGGAGAGCTTTCACACTTCTTGATGAGTTCGCCGACGAAAGAGACATTGCGGACGAAGAACTTGTGTCCGGGGAACTCATCGAAGCCCACTTGCTGAATTTTACAAATTGGTTGTTCGACAAGTTCGGCGAGAAGAAGTCGACAATGGACATCGCTACAACTGTACGCTCCACACTCTGTCTCCTCAACCCAAAGACTCTCCGCGAAGACTCACCCATATGGAAGAAATGTCAAAAGGAAATCAACAAGAGGACCACAGCACCACCTCAAAGGAAATATGATATCATGTGGAACATAGAGTTGCTATTCAAATGGGCCGGAGAGAGCAGATGGATTTCAGAGGTCGACTTTATGAAGCAACAACGAAGAACACTCGCATTGGTGATGGTCTTCACCTGTTTGAGACAAGCTGAATTGCAGAGACTCACGTGGGAAGCGGTGACATGGAGGTTCGATGTGGAGCCACCAAGAGCCGAGCTCCTCGTGTCTGTAAAACAGAACATTCTCAGCAAAGTTCACAGAACTGTGACTTCAATTCGTCAGACGTCGATCTCCCCGTTCCACGCCCTCAGAGATCATCAGCAACGGGTGCTCGTTCTCTTCAATGCGAAGCGGGAGGACCAGTCACAAACACTCCCACCGTCAATGCCAGTTTGGGTTGAAGTCACAACCCTCCAAGGGTTGTCGATCCAACGTATTCGCGAAGAGACGAAAACGATCTTGAAAGAGCTAGGACTCCCGTCAATCTTTGGAGGCTACACAATCAAACATGCGATGATCTCTTATCTTAGATCTGTTCAGGAGATGGACTGGGGCGATATCAACGCTTTGGTTGGGTGGAATATCAACTCAACCGCCGCACAGACATGGTACAACATCCGAGTCGCTGACAGAGCAGACCTCCAGACTCGGATTGCTGACCAACTGAATCTGCCGAACGCGGATGACACGGTAGGACTTGGCACACACAACTGGCAATCACCGACTTGTGATACTCAGGCTGAGCGAGAGCCCTGTGTGGATAACAGGCTCATCGCTTCAGCTGGAGCCTGTATTACCACACAGTGCTCTCGCTCAGAGTAGCCATCAGATACTCTGGCGTCGGGTTTAACCCAACTATTGTCGCTCATCGTCGACTGTCTTCCTTTCTTCTCACATCCCATCTTTCTCGTTTCTTGAAAACATCCAATCAGTTCAGTCTTCATTTCTTCTGATTCCTTGAACCCTTCACTTTCTTCTTAATTCTCGCTCTAGCCAGGCAATGCCTCCTCCAGTCTGGTATCCTCGGATCCACTGGAGCTGCCTTGAACTTCCTCCGCGAGAGCACTCAGTGTTGTCTCCTTCAAGTGAGAACATCCTTGGAGCAGAAAAACATCAGTGTTCAGCCTAGGAGTCAACGCACTAATCTGATGAGACCATCTCCTGAACGAGGGAGACTCTCACAACATAATTTGATTCATTCGATTGCTTCATTCTCGGTGTCAATCCACCGACCCTTTACACCTCACTACTCAGGCTGAGCGAGAGCACTGTGTGGTAATCCATTCCAGCGACATAATCATTACTCTCGCAATCCGTGAAATTCATGCGTGTGAAAGCCGTCGGCACGATATTTCGGAAGTAGACTTGGAGGCCACCAGTTGCGGCCATGAAGCCAGAAGCAGAGCATCCATCGAATAGACAATCAGAGAGAAGGCTGGGTCCACCGACATCAAGGTACATCCCACCAATCTTGTAATTCGAAGAACATGACTCGAAGACGAGATTTTTGATGGTGGAGACAGCAGCATCATTGTATACAGACACATCTAATCCTCCAGTCGCTGCAGAGCCTTCACTGGCAGGCCCACATTCTTCAAATCTGCACTCGTCAATCGAAATTGACTGCTGTGCCAAGATGTACATCCCAGATCCGCACAAGCTTGCTTTGATGTTCGTGAAGTTCGTCTTTTCCACAGAAACTGGTTTGTACGAGAAACTGGATTGTTGGTCAATATAAACAGATCCACCGCGTGAGTTCCTGGCATCGGCAGCCACCACTGTGAGGTTGGTGAACGAGCAGGAGGTGATGGTGATGGTGCCGAGGTATTTATAGAAGGTGAGTGGACGGACGGTTGTGACGGATATGTCTCCTGTGAAGTGGCAGTGTGAGAAGACGGCGAATGTGTTTCCATCGTCGACGTTGTATCCGAATGAATAGGTTGTGCCGTCATCAACAAAAGAAGTGGAAGTGCCATTGGGGTAGGTGATGGATGGTTGTTCAGGGTCGGAGTCGGTGTTGGGGGAGGAGAGGAGGGAGGAGAAGGAGGAATTCGAGCACAAAACTGAGCCTCCAGAATTCACATCCCGAATCGTCGATCCTGACAGAAGTAGTATAGAGAACGAATAGAGAACCCGATTGAAATAATCGTTGAAATCCAAAGTTGAAAGTCAATTCCGATTGACCATTTTTGAATCTTGTATTAAAAGGAATTTATGACATTTTGATGACATCAATATTTGGCCTAAATTCTAAAAATATGTCCAATATTTTAACCTCTTGTAAAACGTCCATTTTGAAGTAAATTTTTGCTTTATTTCGAAAATTTTGTCACTTTTTTCGACTTTTTGATTTTTTCAATATGACTAATTTGGCGCTTATTTGGGAACCCAATTGAGAAAATTCTTGAAATAAAAACTAAAATCTCGAGAACAATGTGATGCATCGATCAAATGAAACCAGATGACAATTGGTTGAGTATTCGTCGAGATCTGAGTTATTCTTCATTCAAAAAAGTTCGAAAAAAAGTGAACCTCTTTTGAGAAAACACTCGTATCTCGACAACGAGCAGAGATCCAGACTCGAAACCACTCGCAATCGATAGAGGACTCGATTTTGCATATAGGCAAAAAAAGTGCAAAACCTTAGGGAGGGAGGAAGCTGGTGGTTTTATTGCCTGGTGTGTTGGCAAGTCCCTAAGGCCCAGGGTTGCGATCCCTGTTTCTGACATTTATCTCATTTTTTGCAATCCGACGTCGGACAAATTATTGCTTCCTCCGGGGTTCGAACCTGGGACTCCTAGCCTAGTGGTACGTGCACTTACCACTCGACTACTCGTCCCTAATTTTCCGAGGATTTACCCTGGCTATATATCTGTGTAGAGGGGTTTTAAGGTCGATTTTTAAAAAGTTACGGGACACTTCAAAATCAAGTTTTGAAAACAGTAGTTGTTCGTCAAATCAACTTCAAATTTCACAGAATGGATGTCAAACATGATATAAAAACAATTTTACAAAAATTTTTGAACAATATTGATTTTTGCTATATATCATTTTTTGGTGCATATGGTGTACTTGAAAAAATGAAGAAAAATCGATGTTCTCAGATCTTGATCAAACTCTCATCTAAGGTCATATCCGACACGGTGAATTCATTGGTGCAAGAATTATTGAAATCGGATCAGTAGTTATGGAGAAATTTCACTTTTGAAAAAACAAAGGAGATTTTTTATTTTTCGAATTTTTTATTTTGTACTAAATGGCACAGCTAGAACTCATCGAAGAACTTGAACAAATTTTAGAATACACTAATCCCAATCGAAAGGACAGTGATATCATGAATTTCCTGAGTCAGAATCACTTATTTCTCATGAAATTAGGATTGTGGAAACCAGAACTGATTGTTAATTTCAAAACTTTAAAACAATTATTCCAAAAATATGTTGACATCGATAATCCAACTTGGATGAACTATGACACGAAAAAATGGCGACGAAACCAACCTCAACTGATCTGTCAAATAGCAAACGTCAGAAAACTTTCCTGTGCATCGGAGGAGTTATGCGTCAGACTATCGAAAGAGCAGATCAGTCAAATGGTGATGAACATGTTGAGATCACAACCTCAAAGTTTCTCGAAGATGAAACCAGAATCGTTCGAATATTATCGACCAATCTGTGCCAAAATCTGGATGAAGTACGTGAAAAGAAAAGTACCAAATTAGATGCTCCAGAATGATCAACAGAAATAAAACTCGTTGTTATTTTTTATTTTTGAATTTTTTAATTTGTATTAAATGAATCCAACTGCGATGTACAGCGAAAGACGTCGAGTATGTTCAGAACAAGCATTAATTGAATCAATGAGGGAAGAGAACTGTTCGCTAGTCTCTGAGTATGTCAGAAATAATGTGCCGGTGATGTATGTTCATGAGGGAATCAAGAATTTTATTTTCAATGAAAGAGCAAACAGAAATGAATCGACAAAAATACAATTCACAAATGATTGAGACAATGATTGATCATAATCTCTCAACAACCAACGAGAATAGAGCAGTGATTGAATCACTTCAGAAGACAACAGAAGCACACAAGTCAGCGATATCTTCAATCCAAAAAGTAGTCAGCACAAATGGATCAATCACGACACCAACAATTGGAGGATTGATCAATGTGAATGGAGCGAAGTGGAATATCTCAGAAGGATCACTTCCGAAGTATCCTGGAACATATCCGGCATCAACATTTTCTTCTGGAATTTCAATCTCACAATCGATTGCAGAAACTTCAGGAATTCAGTTCAATGGTGATGGAATTATTATGTGGTCTCCCTGTGACAAACCAGCATTGTACTATTACGATGAGGACACGGGTTCAGGAGTGTTTTCAATATCCACAACGGGAAGTTTTTCTCAGCTATCAGACAGAAGAGTGAAAAGAAATATTGAACCATATCCTAATGTTCTTGAGCAACTGAATAAAGTGGAAATTGTTCGCTACCAATTCAACACATTTGACTCGAAGATCAACAAAGTCACAAGACAAATTGAAAGTGAAACTGATGAAGAACACTTGAAGAACTGCAAAGAGAAATGTGAATGTCTGAAGAAGGAAAGTGAGAAGAAACACATTGGAGTGATTGCACAACAGATCCAAGAAATATTCCCCGAAGTCGTGAATGATTCCAATCCAGATTGTCTTCAAGTTGATTATGCAGAACTCTCTTGCTTCTGTCTCAAAGCCATTCAGGAACTGAGTAGCATTGTCGGGCAACAACAGACACTCATCAATGAACTCATACAAAAATACTCACCCTAGTCGAAACAATGACTAATACTCCAACATGAGATCAACCAGAAATTCATAATACTCTTTGGTTATTTTTCCATTGATTGTCTCCGATGTCTCCATCTCAATTGAGTCACTAGAACTGTCCTTGAACCAGATCTTCACAATTGATTGTCGAGTAGTTAATTCGCACTTCTTTCGCTTCGCAATTTGTTCATTGCAGAAAGCTACATATGAATCATTGAATGCGTCAGTCTGGATCCAATCACCATGGATTGTAATGTGCTGAGGAATATCTTTTGAGATGACAGTTGAGTTCCCAGTAATTTCTTCTTTCACATGAATTAGTTTGCAGTCGAGAAAGTAGATGTATTTTTGTTTTCTAGAATTGGTAAAATCAGGAGGGAGTTGAGCAGTGTGAGAATTCTGAATTGAGAAATAGCGTTTCACCATCTTTGTTTTCTACAAAAATAAAATATCATATTTGATTCTTTATATCCTCTCTTCACTTCTTCATATGCTTCTTGGAGTCGACGATCAATGACATATCGCACTCGTGGTTGTCCATTTTCAATCCAGAATAACCAGTATGTTGCTTGATGTAGTGCCAAAATAGGTGGAGGAGGACCTTCTGGAGTTGAGGTGAAATATGGATCGAGTTCACCCTGATTGATAGGTGTTCCTCTGAAGACAATGTTGACTGATTCTGCTGTTGAAATACCTTCTTCACCACCAGCAATTTCACTTCGATCTGTTGGAACCATAAAAGTGAAACAAGTTGCATCTGTGAATGGTTTTATTTTCTTGTACCGTGTTATGGCAGTCGAACTCCTTCTTTCCCAAATTCGAGGTTCACAAATGGAATTCTCAAACTCTTCTGTTGCAGAACATCCAATGAAATCACCGTTCACCATCATCATTTGATAGAACTCTGGTGAGATGGTTGACATTGGGAAATTGGGAAAGTTGGATCCAAGCATTTCGAAGTGACCAACATATTGAGGATTGCGAAAGACTGTACACTCGTTTGGTCTTTCAGGGAATAGGCACATAAGATTCATGAGATTGTTGAGTTTGATACTGATGTTTGATCTCACTCCCATGGCATTTGCAGATGATTGGAATGATTGCGTGTCAATTCTTTCTGCTTTGATGACATACACAGTTTTTGAGTAAGTGTTGAAGAGAGATTGCTTTGTGGCGTCAGTATTTTGATATCCATAACAAATTGAAGCGACTTTATCCACTAATGAGGAGAGGACAGTTGAAGTTGTCTGTTTAGGTTCTATCCAATCCCAATGCGAAACAACAGACGCTGTTCCTTCGGTGTGGTTCGGTCCTCTATGTCTTTCACATTGTAGAACTGGATTCCCAATTTGTGTAAACTCCATAGTTAAAGTTGACCATTCTCTATCATGCATCATCTGAAGATAACCTCGTTCAGTATTATGATCAACCTGCCCGGCAGGAGTGGTATCTAATTTTTCTTGAAGTGTTTGTTGAATGACAGTTGATGCACGAATGGGACAATACACAAGAGAATCAGTTGTCAAATGAAATCGTAACCGTAAATTGCCAAAGATTGAATTCGGATACTGATCAAAGGTACTCAGTGGAAGGAGATTCACAAATGGTATTACAAGAGGAATGGTTAACGGATATGAGGTTTCTGTACCACCCATTGGGATTAAATATGCTCCACACACACTTGGATCCATTCTCTGAACATTTTCAAATAGACTGTAACAATGCTTCATGTTGTTTTTCTCCTCATACCACTTGAAAGTGTGATACAGAAATGATTCGTGAACATGATTATTCTGAAGTGTGTTGTCAATAATGTTTCCTTTACTGTCAACCAGTCTCATGTCTCGAATTGCATCTGATGATGACTTGAAACCGTAGAACATTCCGAAGAAAGATACAAAACTTCTCCCCCATTGTGTTGGTTTTTTGTATGGAACAGTAATCGTGAGATCTATTCGCAAATGACTCTTCGCAAACTCAGTCACATCATGACCGTCATAGCACAATGGAACTTCAATCTCGTCTCCAATTCTGCATGGCATAGGAGGATTTGTTGGATGAACTTCCTGAATTGAATACACGTGAGGTTCTGAATCCCATTGTTTGGGCAAGTACGATTGCACTTCAATTTGCTCAATTAGTGTCGATGTTGGTTTGGATTGATTTGATCTGATACTTCTCATTTATAGAAAAATAAAAAATACAATATCAATAATTTCTTTTGTCATTTTCAATTTGGAATGATTCCCAAATCTTTATGTAATGCTTTCAATGTGTGATTTGGATAGTACTCGACTCTGGGTTCACCATTACTGTATCGTAAGACCCACCATGTGGTTTCAGTTGTCGCTAGAATCGGTGCTGGAGGATGAGTAAATGTTGTCATATCACCTCCACTTTGACTTGGGTTGTAAACATTGTAGTATGTGTCAAGATTACCCTGATAGATTGGATGCGATCTCAAAGTGACCGCAGTGTTTCTTTTGAACTGATGGAATCATTGCAGTTCGTTGGACATCCACTACGTTGAGTTGGGAAGCACAGAAGGAAGTCAGTATTGTCATGAACTGGACGAACTCGTGTCATTGTTTCATTTGGATATGTTCCGTCACCAGTGAGTTTCTCTTCAACGAGAGAATCCGTCAGTGATCGCTCCAAATCATCAGGAACAGCTAGGTATGAATCGAGATTGAGAGTCGATAATGCGAATTGATAGAAGCGTGCTCCAATAGTTGTCGTTGGTTGTTCTGGATAGTATTTGTTGAGGAGATTCACTTGGATATTCTTCTGCATTGGATTGTGGAAACATGTGACTTCATTGTCGTAATGACGGAAGAGAAGCATAATGTCCTTTGCATTCACAACAACCATTTGCTGAGTACAATCAATTCCTGTTGCCGTTGGTGTCTTCTGAAATGGATAGAATGAGATCTTCTGCTGGAATTGTTCCAGGACGATTCTGACACATCTCCATGAGTTTCTTTATCGCACCATCATTCATTTTGTATCCAGCACTCATGCAATACACATCATCAATCATATAGTTTGTGACGATTAATGAGATGTACTGATGGACGAATTCTGGTTCTGTTGTCACGGCATTGGCTGTTGAACAAACAATGTCTTTAGTAACGGTTGGTTGAAGAAATGATTGGCCAATTTGAACGAAATTCTTTTTGCATGAGGTGACAAGGTTATTCAAGAAATAGGGACGATGTTGAATACAATTGAGAATTGCTGCTTTAATCGTTGGTGCTGCTGCTGTTCCAGTTACGAGTGATGATAGTGTATCTTTCAAAGTAAGTTCAGGATTCACAGAACAACAAACAAACGCATCCTCATTCATGTGCACACTCAATTTCAAATCACCAAAGAGACATTTTGGATAGTCAGTCATTCCAGAGAAAATGAGAAGATCTTCAAGATTAATCGACACACGAATTGGCACATCGATTGTGTCTTGAAACACTCCTGTTCCAGACGTCGTTGTGAAATCCGATAATGGAATATACACACCAGCAACTGATTCATCATGATTCCATGCATTCTGCCAAGGTGTGTGACAATGTTTTCGATTCTCCAATTGACTCTTAGGTTTGATCATATTGTAGATGTGAGACTCCATTGATACATCATTGTTTGTTGTGCTGATGATTCTTTGATTGTTGTGAAGAACAGTAAGGTCACGAAAGATTGATGCTGAATGCTTGAGTCCAACGAAGATGAAGATTATCTCATTCATGTTCGAACCAATTTTTCCAGCAGTTGTTTGCCAATTGTTGACTCTCAATGTTGCAGTCATTGTGAACGTAATGAAAGAATCATCGATTTGACAAATGTCCTGATTGCCAGTCAGTGGAATGATTATCTCTTGTCCCGTGTAGAAACGTGCATTCTCTGATGGTTTCAATTCTTGAATAGAAGTACTATGTGCCCCATCATTCAGAAGGTAATTAATGTGATGCTCAGACTGAAGTTGTTGTTGTATTTGACCCATGTCATCTCTTGTGTATTCTATCCTTCCAGTGGTATTTCCAGTCAATGATGATGCTCCAGTTCTTTGTTTGTCAGATGTGTTAAATGTGAGTTCATTTTAACAAAAATAAAAACAATATTGCTTATTTCTTTTGACTTTCTTCTTCTTTGGTTTCAGCTTTTCTTCCAGTTTCAGTATTTCTCCTCTGAGCTTGTTCGCTACTGCAGTGTTTCCTTCATTGATCGCTTGCTCATATTGTGCCATCTTTTCTGCATGGATTTGCTGATCCGATTTCACATCTGGTATCATCTCAACACCTGTCTGTGCGACCTTAGAAATCAGTGGTCCAACGAAGGGAATAAGATTCAGAAATGGAGCTCCAACTCTGAGTATATTTTGCCAACTGCTGCTAATTTTGATAACCAACCTGGTGCCATTTTAGGAAAATAAAAATATTCGAATACTAGTGAATGGTTATCCTTTGAATTGAATTTTGGAATTTGACGAGTGGCATATCATCATTTGAGAATCGTCCATTTCGAGGTGGTTCGTACTCAATCATCTGCGGTTTTGTTGACGATTGATCGCCTTGTTTTGTTGATAAACGTCCATCATTCCTCCTAATCCATTGAGTATTCCTCCAGCTGTTTGTCCGAATTTACTGTTCGTTTGAGAGAGCAATCCACCACCGACTTGAAGCAATGTTGGAGCTAGAGGTTTGATGAATTGAAAGAATTGCTTGCCGATATTTTTGAGTTTGTTGAAACTTCCTGGTGCCATTTATGCAATTTTGAGAAATTGTGTTGAAGAGACGAAGTCTATTTAAGTAAAAATAAAAAATACCCTTGTTCCAAAAAGGAGCAAATTTCATAAAGAGTCAAATCAAGGTTCGTACGTGAAATGAAAGAACCCACAGAAAAATTTCTCATTCCGCTTCTGAATCGTCGTCCTTTAACATCCTTCGTTTTTGTCGAACTCGAGGTTGAAAGTATTCCAAGATTGAACGGTTGACAGATGTGACGGGTGGTTGATTGGGCATCGTTGGTTGGATCTGAGGTGGAGCTATTTCTGTCAGCAGTTTCGCCGTATGAGGGATGAGAGAGATTTTCATCTCCTCCGTTAGGTGAGTCATCGAATATATGTCCATTTTGAGGAGTTCGCTAAGTTCGAGGGATATATTCCGGTTTTGAAACTTTCCTCAATGCAATCTGGATTTAGACATGATGCCAGCGACCCAGGTAAGATTCTTGCGATTTCTTGGCGATGGGCTGCAGCACTGAACGGGCTTGGGGTGTGATTCTTTTGAAGATTTCCCTTTAGTCTCTGGAAAACGGTTTGGTCCAGAGGTTGTGAAATGTGTGTTGTGTTTGCTGGGAGGATCAATATGTGAATCTTGTTTTCTCTTCCTTTCTCGGCCAGTTCAGGCGACAGATGCGTTTTGGTCCGTCGACTATGAGCAATGCCCATTGATTCTCTTTGGAGTCGATTTCGTTTTTCTGAGATTTCGTTGAAAATATGTTCGGAAACGATTGTATTGAAGAGAGCAGAGTTCACGTATCCACTTGTGTGAAAATGATTGACGATACCAAAAACTTTCAATCCCTCGAATTCTTTTTTCTGTTGTGGATGGCCAAATGAGGTGTGTTGAAAGATGCGTCCGATCAGCACATATAATTGGGAGAAGAGACGCGTTTTTTATTCGTTTTGGTGCAAGATGAGGTGGAGGCAACTTATCTGCGAAGTGAAGGAGGGTAGGTTGTTGTAGAGAGTGAAGTTGCAGGCTTGTCTCATCCGCGTTGAAAACGAGCTCGAAAGGGATTTTGAAGGAATTGATGGTCTGGGTGAGAAGAGTGTGAAATCCACTCAAATTAGAATATGTTGTTGCCGTGATTCGTTCAGAAGATGTTGATACTGGTTTCGAAACGGACAAAGATTTTTCATCTCGGACAAGATTATAAGCAAATGAAGGAGATATTGGTCTGTCGTTTGTTTCTCTATCGTGTTGACTGCGATACTTTTCTGCCTGGAACGCATTGAAAAAGATAAAAAGTGTAAACTCGCTCCACAACATCTTTTGCCGAGATTCGTTTTGATTTTTTCAGATCCTCATGTAATGACTGTATCAATTTTTTCTTCTTTTCTTCTGAGATGCGAGGGGGACGGCCCTTTTTTTGAATGTCTCTTTCAAACTTCATTGCTTTCTTTGCTCTTCGCAAAATGTGATATTTGATTGACATTTTGTGGGAAAGTTCCAGAAGCGAGATACCAAAGTCTCGATGGATTATGATTGCCCGTTCAACACGTGGATATCGTCGATACTCCAATTCGGCAAGGATCCGTTCCAAATGAGGGCGTTGCGGTCGAGACGATCTTTTTCCCATTTTTTATGGGACTTCCGATTTGACGATCCAGCTGGGAAGAGTGAAGAAAAGTGACGAGTGACCAAATATGATGAAATGAAACATGAATTTATTCAAAAAATGAATCAAACAAGCCAATCAGAGACGATTTGTTCGATCGATATGTTTCCACGAATGACACCAATATGGACCAAATTTGACTCTTTTTGGAAATTTGCTCCTTTTTGGAAGAAGGGTACAATTCATTTATAATTTTAGCGGGGAATCGCTTCGTCAGAGAAATGCCATAATTGAGAATAGTGTTGTATGCTTCATTGTAGGCAATACTCATATCTTTCCACCAACGAGGATCTTGAATATTGTTCGAAAGATTGGGAGTTTATTCAGACATAGGCAAGTAGTGTATAGAACGAATTGGGAACCACATTGAAAAGTGGTGAAAAGCGCCATCTTCGTCATCATTTTTCTCAGTGACTTCATCAAAACAGTGTTTTTCTTCGTGTGTATGGAGTGAAAATTTGAATGAAATTTTGACAAAAATGTTGAAAAAATATATGTTTGAATGACGGTGAGAGTCATCGATCAATAGAAACCGGATCAAAATCGGTGAAGTATTCGTGGAGTCTCGCCTCAGCGAGGTTTCGAATCCGCCAGGGGCGAGATCTGTACCGTTCTGTAGTCAAAAAATCGAAAAATTGGATCATAATTTTGAAAACGGCCATATCTTGACAACCAACGGAGATCCAGACTCGAAACCACTCGCAATCGATCGAGGACTCGATTTTGCATATAGAAAAGTCACTATACATGGATTATTCGCACAAATTCCTCGAAATTCCAGGTGGCCCTGTGGGCCCTGATAATGGGGTCCAAAAATTCATTGACCAAAAACGTGGACAGACAGACATATGGACATATTTTTAGATCTTGAAAATATTTTCATACAAGGCCATATCCGACACGGTGAATTCATTGGTGGAGGAATTCATTGAAATCGGATCAGTGGTTAAAAAGTTATGGATGTTTTAATTTTTATTTTTTCATTTTTTTATTTTGTACTAAATGAATGCAACCGACACTTATAACCAAAGACGTCGAACGAATGCAAAGCTAAGCGCTGATTGAGTCGATGAAAAAGGAGAATTGTGAACTCGTTTCTGATTACATTCACGGGTCAACACCGGTGACGTATGTTCACGATGACGTGCCATTTTTATTTTTAATGAAAGAGCAAACAGAAATGAGTCGACTAAAAATACAATTCACAAATGATTGAGAAAAA